>JAJHZJ010000721.1:614273-724273 GCA_023548195.1 Bettongia penicillata ogilbyi
ACACTGCTATATCCTCCCTCCCAAACTTTGTGATGTTTAACTACATTGCATGTATTTATATTTATTTTGTGATGTTACTTGGTGTTCACCAAGTCCAGGGCCAATCAATTGCTTTTTCAAAGTAAGCACTTATAATATATAGGTGCAATGTTTTTGTGTAGTCTACAAACCTTTGGCCTCTCATTTCTTATTCGTAGAACCACATTTTCTAACACTTTTTACTGACCTTTACTAACCACTATTTCATTTATGTTACTAAGTATCAAAGTATGTTAGTTTAATTTGGAGGATTTTTATCAAGCTCTTAATATAATTTTTTTTACATTCTCATCCTTTGCAATAGATTTTGGTACATAAGCTATAATTTATTTTCAATAAATCGATCAACAAGCATTTATTAAATGCCTCCTTTGTATCAGACACTATACCAGGCACTGGGAATGCAAAAATAAATGTGAAACAATCCCTGCCTTTAAGAAGTACACAGTCTAGACAGGGGAAATAATATCTACCTACACATGCATGTTGTGGTTCAGTTGCTTCAGCTGCACCCAATGCTTCGTGACCTTACTTGGGGTTTTCTTGGCAGTTACTGGAGTGGTTTGCCATTTCCTTCTAAACTGAGGCAAACAAGAGTTGAATAACTTGGCCAGGGTGACACAGTTCATGAGTGTCTGAGGCTGGATTTGAACTAAGGGTGCTGAGTCTTCACAACTTCAGGCCTGACACGATCTACTCGTACCACCTCGCAGCTTTGATACATATTTACATATTTTGTATCTAAAAACAGATAGAGGGTTATTTTAAGGGGAAGGCACTAACATCTCAGGAATTATGAAAGGGTTTGTGTAGAAGGTAGTGATTGATCCACACCTTATAGGAAATTAGGTACTCTAAGAAATGGGAGCAGTCAGTGCAAAGGCATGGAGGTAGGAAATGGCATGCTGCACATGAGGGAGAGCAATAAGGCTGGTTTGGCTGGACTGCAGTGCATGTCAAAGAGTACAATGTGTAATAAGAGTAGAAAATTAGATTGGAGTCCAGTTG
This sequence comes from Bettongia penicillata ogilbyi, assembly GCA_023548195.1. NCBI lineage: Eukaryota > Metazoa > Chordata > Mammalia > Diprotodontia > Potoroidae > Bettongia > Bettongia penicillata. The sequence continues at coordinate 615,321 of JAJHZJ010000721.1, forward strand.
TGAACGGCTTTAAAAGTCAGATGTTTATCTTTGATCCTGCAGATAATGGAGAGACACCTAATTTGCTGAAAAGAGGAGTGATGTGGTCAGATGGGAAAATCTTTGGGAAATCACTTTGGGAAAATCAGTCTGAAAAAGGTAGAAACGATAATTTGGAGAAGAGAGAGACTTGGGGCAGGATGACTAATTAGGAGGTTATTACAACAGCGCAGATGAAAAGTGATAAGGGCCTGAACTAGAGCAGTGGCTCCATGAGTGGAGAGAAGAGGAGAGATAGAAAAGATGTTATAGGTGTAGAAATGTACAATTGGGCAATTGTTTAGACATGTGGACTGAGAGCAAGGAGTCAAAGATGATCCTGAGATTGTGAAATAAGTAACCAGCACGATAATGGTGCCTTTGAAAGAAACAGGAAAGTTCAGAGGAGAGGTGGATTTGGAAAAATAGACAATGAGTTGGCTTTAAGATATATTGAATCTGAGATGTATATGAAGCATTCAGCTTGAAAATTATTTTGTAAACACTGTTAATAGAAAAAATGTTCAATGAAATTGTTTCTTGTTGCCTTTGAAAACACAATGAAACCAACTCTTTTATCTGCCTCTACAAGGAGACTCTGATGTATCCTTTCACTGATCTTCAGCTTCCTTTGGTATTCTAGATTCATTTCTAATCAAAATTTCAACATGATTTTTTCTTTTGTTGGTTGTTAGACAAGTGAAATTTGTTCTCCTAAGACCTCCTAGAAGTGCCTGAGGTTAAGTATTCTAGAGATTCAACTAAGCTATGAAATACGTGTGTTCATACATTTTTTCAAAGTCGTCAGGTATCCATACTCCTTTGCTCTTGGAGAGATTTCCAGTTAGGGTTTTCTTGGCCATATGAGTTAAAAAAAAAAAAAGGGAGAAAAGCCAACATAAAAATTCCATATTGAGTTTTCCTCATCAGGGTCCAAAACAACCTGTGTCACTGCCTTGACAGGTACAATGATAAGAGTAGAATGAGAACTTAAAGTAGCCTAGGCTCCCAGGTGGAATCCAAGTAAGAGTCCAGGACTCTGGTGGCGAACAGTAGTAACAAGAGGAGATCCAAGGGCAATGAGGTACAAACTGGGATGAATGAGACTAGCAGCTTCCAGGAATTCAGCTATCAATGAGATCTTTTCTTTTTTTTTCTTTTATTTACTAAGTACTTATTGAAGAAATTGACTTTGAGTTCCAAAACTTATCTAATCTTTTCCTTTTAAGCCCCCTAACCCAGAGCTGGAAGAAAAGAGAAACAATTCAAGCTCTAAAGATCCTGTAACTTACTACCTGACAGCCTTCTGTTTTACTGCTTGCTTAGCTTTCTATGCCACCTCATGGTTTCATGGTTTTAATAAATCCCATGGCCATTAAGAGCAAACTGTCAAACCTATGACTTGAGGAGCTGTGATTGGGGAAAGAGGGAGGAGAGAAGAAGTGACAAATCCAATGCCCAAGTGGAGGCCTCAACAAGTAGAAAGGAGAGAGATTTTCTATGTTTTAGTTACCTTGGGGCAGAGTCCACACCATATCAATAGACTTTTACTAACCCTAGAAACCAGTTTAGTGTCAATGGGGCTCCGCTAGAGCCAAAGAGGTCTGGAGAGAGGAAGAGAAAATTCAGAGGCGGCCAAAGCACCATCTAGTGGCCAAGTCATACACTACAATTTCATGACAGTGCTGCTTGCTCTCTCAAATGGCAGAAAGCAGCACACACTGCTACAGACATCTCTAATATTTGCTACCTAAACCTGTTGCCACACAAGATTGTCAAATCTGGATTACCAACAACTAAAGTTTATAGATGACATAAAAACTGATTTTGTGCACCCTCTGCCCCTTTTTATGTTACCACAATTGCAGAAGAAGAGGGTGCCATAGCACTAAAAGGCCATTTTTAAAGTTTTCTTTGTTTTATGTTTTGCTAAGGCTAAAGAATCCATTATCGAGTAAACCAGCCTATTGGTAATAAGCCTCTCCATACTCAGTTAGGCTGGTTCTCAGGAAGCAGATTCAATGTGCTCCTAGGACTGTACCCAAAGCTTTCCCAGAGCTCGAGAACCCCGGGAGAACTTGACACAATAGAGGAATAAGACTTTGTGGAGGGGACCCAAAAATACCCATTTGTAAGGTATATAGCAAATGGCCTACAGTTACAAAAAAACAAGAGTTGTTTTTTTAAAGAAGGTCTTCATGCTAAAAATCGCAAGGTCTCTAAATTCTAACAGGTCTAAAATATGTGTTCTCTACTACAGTCAACAATTGTTTAATAGCTTGTGAATTATTCATTTTGCATAGCTTAGTCATGAAAAATAACTAATCCCAGCACATTTTTAGTACACTTGTAGGCCATGTCTTCGTGCTTCTAGTTGGTGTATTCTCAATAAGGCTAATATCAAAATAAGGCTACCATATTTAAAAATGTAAATCTTTTGGACGAAGTAATTACATAGCACATTCAATAGTAAATGCAGAATATTTTTAGATTTCTCTACTATCATTTGATAATTAATTCTCAATTACACTGTAAATTATTAATAAGAATGAATATAAATACCTTTTCTTCTTCCACAGCACACATCCTTGTTTGCAACTTGATAAACAATGAAAAGTTTAAAATTACAAAACAGCAACATACCGTTTAGATATTATATTCTAATTGACAAAATAATGCACATTTCTGTCATAATGTATATTACCTTCATAAAATCATAGAATTTTCTAACTGAAAGATTCTAGTCTAATGATCTTATTTTTTAAGTGAGAAAATTAAATCCTAGAGAGATGAAATGGTGATGAACAGGGAAAGGCTTGAAAAATAAAGCTTTTTTAAAAAATGTACTCTTCTCCAACCAGTGGCCTAGGAGACAAAGGACCAGGTTCAAGTTCCAAACCTCACACCAACTAGCTGTGTGATCTGACTCCTTAACCCATCGGTGCCCTCCAGATCTGAAATGCTCTGGTTCCGTGACTTTCCTAGCAGGACTCTTTTGTGCTTTCTAGTCCCATGAGTCTTTGGGCTGCTTTCTGGGAGCCCAAGCCTCTCTCTATAGCATTCCAGTCAGGTTCTCCCTAAGCCTATCATTCTCTCAAATTAGCCTGACCTCCAAAAAAACCTCAGATTCTCTTGGTTAGGTTGACCTCAGCTAGGAATAAGGAAGAAAGATATGGGGATAAGAGAATTCACACAAAGTGTATGAGTAATATGTTTAACCCTGAGGGCATAAAAGCAGTGGCATTTTAAAAGAGAAACTTGGTAAAAAATCTAAATGAATCTCTAGTTGGTCAAGTATTGAGAGGGAGACTTTAAATAAGAGGTCCTTCTAAGTATCTCTAGCCAACTCCCAAAATTCTTTCCAATTAGATATTTAAGCTATATGGATAGATGTATATACAGTATTTACACATATGTGTGTATATGTATATGTGTGTGCTTTTACATATAATAATGTATCTCATATGCCTTTTGCACACATGTATATTATATACAGCACTTGGTATTCCCAGGTGGTCTCCCATCCAAGTACTAACCAGGACCAACCCTGCGTAGCTTCTGAGACCAGACGAGATCCGGCGCATTTTCAGGGTGGTATTGACACTCACTAGCTGTGTGACCTTGGGCAAGTCACTTAACCCCAGTTGTCTCATCCTGGGTCATCTCCAGTCATCCTGATGAATATCTGGTCACTGGATTCAGTTGGCTCTGGAGGAGAAGTGAGGCTGGTGACCTGCACAGCCCTCACTCACTCAAAACAAAGTCAAGTGCAAGTCATGTCACTATTTCTCTGATAGCATGGTCTTCTTCTGCAACCAAGGACGAACACACATATTCTGTATACAAATGTGTGTATATGTGTGGGGAAAACATATGGATATATAGATGTGTGTGTATAGAGTATCTTTGTTGTAAGTGAAAAGAGGGATAAAGGGAAGAGAAAGAGGATACATAAATTTGGTGAAAAACCTGCAAGGGGTATCCTCCTTACTCCAGGGCACACTGAATTAAACCTGTGTTTTCGGTCATTTTTCAATCCTCTCTGACTTTTCAGGCCCCCATTTAAGGTTTTCTGGACAAAGATATTAGAGTGCTTTGCTATTTCTTTCTCCAGTTCATTTTACAGATGAGGAAACTATGCAAATGGGGTGAAGTGACTTGTCCAAGGTCATACAGCTGGTTAAGTGTCTGAGACTGGTTTTGAATTCAGTAAGATGAGACTTCCTTACTCCAGTCCAACATTCTATCTACTGTGCCGCCTAAGCCTGTGTAGAAATAATCATAGAAACATTATAGAAATAATTAGGAGATGAAAGGAAGTTTTGAGAAGTCACAGAAGCTAGAACTCTGGAATCCCAAATAACTAAAGGTTATGATAATTCTTAAATTGGTATCTGTCCCCAACTGTTCTTTCTTATTGCTAACTGCTCATTTGAGAGCCTACTTTGTAGTAATCACCTCCCCTGAACTTTAACATCACTATTATCTCATTAACCACTCCTAACTTCTCAACACTCTAGAAATTCTGCTATAGTTTTCCATTTTATGTACATGCACAGGGGCAATGTGGAAAAGGGAGCTTGCCAGAATTCCTAAAGTGAAAGGCAAAAGTTTTCAAACAAATTACTGAAGTCATTAAGGCCCCAGAAGGACTTCAAGGTATTTTGAAAAGATTTTTCCACAATATCATTGTATAATTCATTTCAATCTATTATAGCTACCAAAAACTTCACCATTCCTTTTCTTCTGTCTTTAGGGAAGATGCAGACTAGTAGTGAATAAGGCCTTCATAAAGAGAAAAAGATCAAGCTTTAAAAAGTAGAGCTTTTTTTCTATCTTTATTAATTACCTGCTTTTTAAAAAGTGCCATAGCTTCTTTATGCTGCTTTGTTAGTGTTTCTTTTTCATGTTGAAGATTTTCCTGTTTTTAAATTGTGACATATTAAAAGAAAATCTCAAAAGAACTAAGTGTTACTTTATTTCTTGTTTTATACATTTTAAATTTAAAGAAACGTTAAGCATTTCAACTGTATCATTTCCTTCCCTTGCAAAAATTAAATTTATTTTATGATTAGCAGTGTCCAATACACAGTAAGCTCTTCAAAATGTTTGGTGATGAGACTTTGGATTTACTGATTCTTTTGAAATCAACATAAATTATTTTTGATGTCACTTTCTTTCCCTTCACAATATGTGCCATTATTCTGGCATAGAAAATCTGGACATAGCTCCCTCCAGACCTTCCTTCAGAAAAAGAGCTGTTAATTAATGGTCACTCAAGGGAATAATCTTATTAGTTAAGTATACTACATTTTAGGACTCCTGGAAAGTAGCTTTGGGATAAAGTTCACAAAATGAACTTAGAAGTTCATACTGTAATACGTTTAGAAGAATTTGTTGGACTAGCCAATAAATATACCTCGAACACCACTTACCTAAATATACAAATATAAGAAATGTATTATCTGACCTTTGATTTCTTAATATTTTAAGCAAAATTTCAGGTTCTTTTAGTTATTTCAGCTGAATGTACTAAAAATATAGGTGGTTCTTTTAGACATAACAATGAGTTTACTGTGGTGTACTTCCAAGCTTTAGAGTCATAAAGGCTTTGGTTTGAACCCTGGCCCTGCTACTCACTATCTGCATAAACTTGAGAAAGTCACTTTGGACCTCTCTAGACCTCAGCTTCCACTACCTAAAATCAGGACATGATTGGCACTCTTTATTATAGATTCTTTGGAAACACAGTGAGTCACTGAATTAATCAGAGTTCTTAACTCTTCCCAAGTTGTTTGTTGTACAACGTTGTCATTATATTATAAATAGTTTTTGAAGGAGGAGCCAAGATGGCGGAGTAGAAAGACTCACGTATCCTAGCTCCAAATCCACAGCCCATAATTTTCCTGTAAAAAGAACTCCCCACAAATTCTGGAGCACTGCAAGCCACGCAGAAACACAGTGGAAGAGATTTCCATTCCAGTGAACCCTGGAAAGTCGTCCCCAGGGGTCTCTCACGCTCTGGACAGTGGAGCCCTGGCTGTGCGGCCCCAGAGGAGCAGATCCGAGCAGGCTTCAGGGATGGAACCTCTGGCAGCTGTGAAGTTCCCTCCACCCACAGAAGCTACAGGTCAGTGAGAGAGACGTCTAGGCTGGCCGAGAGGGGAGTGGGGTGTCTCCATGGCTCAGACCCCCTCGGGAGGCAGCGGCAGAGGCAGCGGCAGAGGCAGTGGCGGCCAGGGGCTCCCGGAGCAGACAGGGGCTCAGGGTCATTACCAAAGGTCTCTGCATAAAGCCCCTGAGGGAACTGAGCTTGGGAGGCGGCCCTGCCCTCACCTGAGCATCAGAACTTAAGCTCACATTGAATAGCAGCCGCACCCGCTGCTGAAAGCCCTGACGCTGGGAAGCAGCATTTGAATCTCAGACCCCAAGCACTAGCTGGGTGGATTTAGGTGGGGGTACAGAGGAATCTCAGAAGTCAAGTAACTGGTTGGGAAAATGCCCAGAAAAAGGAAGCAAAATAAGACCACAGAGAGCTACTTCCTTGGGGAAGAGATGTTCCTTCCTCCTTTCATTTCTGATGAGGAAGTACAATGCTTGCCATCAGGGAAAGATGTGAAGGTCAGGGCCTCTCTATCACAGACATCCGAGGTGGATGTCCGGTAGGCTCAGGCCATGGAAGAGCTCTAAAAGGATTTTGAAAATCAAGTTAGACAGGTGGAGGAAAAACTGGGAAGAGAAATGAGAGAGATGCAAGAAAAGCATGAAAAACGGGTCAATACCTTGGTAAAGGAGACCCAAAAAAATGCTGAAGAAAATAACACCTTGAAAAATAGGCTCACTCAATTGGCAAAAGAGGTTCAAAAAGCCAATGAGGAGAAGAAAGCTTTCAAGAGAAGAATTAGCCAAATGGAAAAAGAGGTTCAAAGGCTCACTGAAGAAAATAGTTCTCTCAAGATTAGAATGGAACAGATGGAGGCTAATGACTTTACGAGAAACCAAGAAATCATAAAACAAAACCAAAAGAATGAAAAAATGGAAGAGAATGTGAAATATCTCATGGGAAAAACAACTGACCTGGAAAATAGATCCAGGAGAGACAATTTAAAAATTATGGGACTACCTGAAAACCATGATCAAAAAAAGAGCTAGACATCATCTTTCATGAAATTATCAAGGAAAACTGCCCTGAGATTCTACAACCAGAGGGCAAAATAAGTACTGAAGGAATCCATTGATCACCGCCTGAAAGAGATCCAAAAAGAGAAACTCCTAGGAACATTGTAGCCAAATTCCAGAATTCCCAGGTCAAGGAGAAAATATTGCAAGCAGCTAGAAAGAAAAAATTCCAGTATTGTGGAAATACAATCAGGATAACACAAGATCTAGCAGCTTCTACATTAAGGGATCGAAGGGCGTGGAATAGGATATTCCAGAAGGCAAAGGAACTAGGACTCAAACCAAGAATCACCTACCCAGCAAAACTGAGAATAATACTTCAGGGGAAAATATGGTCTTTTAATGAAATAGAGGACTTTCAAGCATTCTTGATGAAAAGATCAGAGCTGAAAAGAAAATTTGACTTTCAAACACAAGAATGAGAAGAAGCATGAAAAAGGACTCAGCAAAGAGAAGTCATAAGGGACTTACCAAAGGTGAACTGTTTACATTCCTACATGGAAATACAATATTTCTAACTCTTAAAATGTTTCAATATCTGGGTAGTTGGTGGGACCACACACAGACGTATACACACACACACACACACACGTACATGCATGCACACACACATACACACATGCAGGCACACACAGAGACAGAGAGCACAGAGTGAATTGAATAGGATGGGACCATACCTAAAAGAAATTAAGGTAAATGGTGAGAGAGAAATGTAGTGGGAGGAGAGAGGGTGAAATGGAATGGGGTAAATTATATCTCATTCAAGAGGCAAGCAGGAGACTTTTTAGTGGAGGGAAAAAGAGGAGAGCTGAGAAAAAAAAACATGAAGTTTACCCTCATCACATTCGACTAAAGGAAGGAGTAAAATGCACACTCATTTTGGTATGAAAACCTATCTTACAATACAGGAAAGTGGGGGAGAAGGAGATATGCAGGGAGGGAGGGATGATGGAAGGGAGGGCAATGGGAGGAGGGAGCAATTTGAGGTCAACACTCTTAGGGAGGGACAGGATCAAAAGACAGAATAGAAACAATGGGGGGCAGAATAGGATGGAGGGAAATACAGTTAGTCTTACACAACATGACTGTTATCGAAGTCATTTCAAAACTACACAGATATGGCCTATATTGAATTGCCTGCCTTCCCAAAGGGAATGGGTGGGGAGGGAGGGATGGGGAGAATTTGGAACTCAAAGTTTTAGGAACAACTGTTGAGTATTGTTCTTGCTACTAGGAAATAAGAAATACAGTTAATGGGGAATAGAAAGTCATCTGGCCCTACAGGACAAAAGAGAAGATGGGGACAAGAGAAGGGAAGGATGATAGAAGAGAGGGCAGATTGGTGATAGGGAAAATTAGAATGCTCGGTGTATTGGTTGGGGGGAGAGGATAAACAGGGAGAATATTTGGAACCCAAAATTTCGTGAAAATGAATGTAAAAAGTTAAATAAATAAATTTATATTTTAAAAAAATTGTTTTCCTGGTTCTGTTCACTTCACTCTGCATCATAACCTTCACACAATTCTTCCCAATTTTATCCAAAACCATCCCTTTCTCCCTTCTTACCATACAACAGGACAGACATAAAGGACTAAATGTGCAATAAGACATATTTTTGGACATGCCAATATGGGGATTTGTTTTGCTTGATTATAAATATTTGTTACAAGGGTTTTGTTTTTCTTGTAGTTTTTGGAGGGCAGGGGAAGGAAGTGGATAGGAGATAAAATAAATGCTTGTTCATTAAAAAAATAATTTTTAAAAAGAAAGACAGAAAATAAAATGGGGGTATTGGATGGATTAGATGATCCATGAAGTTCTTTCCAGATCAAAGTCCAAGATGGCCTTGCATGATGTCAATGAAGTGACAACATGAAACCCAACCCTTTTATTTTACAAATAAGGGAATGGAGGCCTAGAGAAGTTCAGGGTCTACAGCAAGGCAGTACGTTGCAGAACAACGATTGGAACAAGAGTCTTCTCACTCCAGTCTAGTGCTCCTCTCCCTGTCCTGTGCTGTGTCTGATCTATTATGTGGAACTCATGTCCGATCAAGCAGTCAACAAGCACTTCTTGTTTACTACGTGCCAGGCACCATGCTAAGTACCAAGGAAACAAAGAAAGGCAAAAGCATTGGCTGCCTTCAAGGAGCTTACACTCTAATGGAGGAGACAATATGCAGATAACCTAAGTATGAGATATACAAAGTAAATAAAAGGTAATGTCAGGGAAGGCACCAGCACTGACAAGAAGTGAGAAGGAGGGAAGGCCTCCTGCAGAAGGTGGGAACAGAGCTGAGTTTGGAAGGCAGGGAAGCTGGGAAACAGAGGTAAGGAGGGAGAACAAACTAGCCATGGAGAACAACCAGTGCAATGGTATGGAAATGGGAGAGGGAAGTATACCAGTGGAGCTGAATCACAGAATATATGGAAAACTCTAAAGGTGGGCAGAGACCATGTTGCGAAGGGATTTAAAAGTCAAACAGAGGGTTTTCTATTTGATCTTGGAGGTAAGAGGGAGCTGTGGGAATGTACTACGTTGACAATGACATAGTTACACTTGCATATTAGAGAAATTACTTGACTGTAGAGAGATTTAAGGCATGGAGACCAACTTGAAGGCATGAGGAGAGGAGAGCCTGATCTGAGCGGTGGAGAAGAGGGCATATGCAAGAGATGTTGTGGTGACAGAGAGGCAAGACTTGGCAAGGGATTGGCTGTATGGAATGAGTCTGAGAAAGAAGTCTAACTAATACTGAGGCTGTGAGCCCGGATGTTGCCCTCATAGTACTAGAGAAGATGAGAAGAGCAGAGATTTCAGGAGTAATGATAATGAGTTCTGTTTGGGATCTGCTGAGTTTAAGATGCCACAAAGAGAATTTGGTGAAGCTCAGGAGAGAGGCTAGGTATAGAGATTTGGGAATCATCTGCATAGAAATGATAACTGAACTTACGGAGCTGAGGAAATTTGTTCCACAAAACTCAGTCCAAAGGCCACAGCCAAGTCCCTGGAAGCCCATACGTGACCTCAAGGCCAAGGTCCACCCCTAAGATCATTAGCTTTAGCAATGAGGAGATCATTGGTGATTTTGGAGAGAGCAGTTTGGTTGAATGGTGAAATCAGAAGTCAAGATTGCAGAGGGTTTAAAATGGAGTGAGAGGGGCCTAAGTGAAGACACCACTATAGAAAAATTTTCATAGTGTTTGTGGGGAAAAGAAAAAGAGACAGAACAATAGCTAGCAGCAATGGCAGGATCACATAAAAATTTTTTAAGGATGGGAGAAACCTGACACATTTTTAGGCATCAGGGAAGGAATAAGTAGATATATTAAAGGTTATCAATGGAGTAAAGATGATAGAGGAGGCACTGTGCTGGAGATGGAAAAGGATAGGACTAAAGATACAAGTGTGTTTCCTTGGCAAGGAGAAGGTCCACTTCTTCATGAGTGACAAGGGTAAGGGAGGATATAATGGAGGAAGATGTCTGAGTGATGTGAGATGAGGAGAAAGGAATAAGGAGGAGTTCTGATTCCTATGTGGAGGGAATTAAAAGTAAACCAAATGAAATTTAGCTTTAAGACCTATAATGAGGAAGAATAATCCATTTTATAAAGTACCAATATCAAAATGATAAGATCAGACCACATACTTAGCTGGGAAAAGGAGGGTAGCACCTGAAATAATACTCTCTGGATACCTGTAAAGTAGAAGTTTCCATAGAACATCAAAGTAGAAAATATACTGAAGTGAGAGAACATGAATATTTGATTGGAAAATATAAAAGTAATTTCTCTAGATAAAAAAACACATCTTGGCTATCAAAAATGAGCAGAGTACCCTCTAATTATGAAGCTCTCAATCAGCAGACACATGGTCTTTGGGTCTAGAGAGACTGAGGGAATGAAATTGTTGTGATTTACTTTATACAACATCAACATTTTAAATTTATAGTGTTTTACAGTATATTAAATATTGATTTCATATTATTTTATTTGATCCTTGAAACAACCTTGTGAGATAAAGCAGGACAGGTATTGTTTATTTTATAAATAAGATAAATGATGTTCAGGGTTTAAAGTGATTTACTTATGGCTAATAAGTTAGTGTTTGAGTCAAGGCTTGAACAAAACCTACTACCACTCCACCACAAATGGCCTCAAGGAAGCATGATTCTGGTAATAAAGGCATACTGCTGTTCATAGAAACATATCAGCATAGATTTAGAGCTAGAAGGGAACTATGAATTCAATCCTTTCATTTTGCAGTTGAAGAAACTGAGGCTCAGAGAGGTTAAGTGACTTACCCAAGGTCACACAAGAAGTAAACTTCCATGATAGGAATGGAACCTAGACTCACAACTATTTCCAATGTACTAAGCTTTGGGTTTATTTCTTTAAAGTAAAATCATTTCCAGACTCTGAAACTGAGGGCTTAGGCTAATTTTCATAGTTATCCTAAATATAACAATATTTGGAAGTTTGGTGTAAACATTAACTTTTAGGCTTTTGTCAATTAAAATATGAGAATTAGGAAAGGCTTAGCTCTAAGATATTTATTTTCATGAGGTGATAATTCTTAACATTTTCAAATGTAAAATTCCAAATTCTTAATAAGTTTTAGGTCTCATCTGAAATTTGTAGAAAAACACCCACCTTTTGCCACTGAAGTTCTTGCTTTTCTACGATTATCTTCCTGATCTGCTCCTCATACTGAATTTCTGCCTCCTAGTTTTAAAAAATGAAAAAAGTTAGCTGCTAATTGAATGATCACTGATAACAAGAGAAATGAAAATCCAAACCATTCTGGAGTTTCAAATTCTTACGGCAAATTGGCAAAGCTAAGAAAAGATGGGGATAGTCAGTGTTAGAGAGGCTGTGGTTTTGTACCTCTTCTGCCAAATTGTTAAATCTCCTTCTAAATCTCTCCTTTTTCTTAACATTTTTAGCATTTTTTTTAAACTTTTGTGTCATTTTTTTAAACTCTTGCATCATTTCTTCTAGAAATTCTAACTGCTCTTGTGGAGAACCTTTGTATTTCTTTGCATCTTTGCTTTAGGTATTTGAAGTTCCCTTCTGGGTTTCTGTCTTGAGCATCTTTGACCTCATAAAAGCTCTTTATTCTTTATTGTTATTAAGTTATTCCTACACATGACACCTACAAATCTTATGAAGATCAGAATAATCTCCACACAAACTGAGGAACATTGTATGAAAATAGATGTGAACGGATATGGTTTTGCAACCAATACTTTAGAACAGCCCACATTTTAATAATCATACAATGGACAAAATGGTTTAGAGATTCACTGAAGTATGTAGGTATCTTTATTTGCTCCAGGAAAGTCACTTAACCTCTTTCAGCCTTAGTTTCCTCATTTGAAAAATGGAAGTGATAAACAGCACCTAATTCATCAGATTGTTGCGAGGATCAAACGAGATTGCGTGTTCCATGTGAGGTATTATCATAAGCAAGCATTACTGACTGTTGTCTAAAACTCTGACTTTCTAAGGACATAAGAAATCAGACAATCATTATGGAAGGACAGAGTCAAATGACATTTAAAGATGAGTGGTATGATAAAAGGAACAAACACAGGATTTAGAATCCATATACCTTGGTTGGAATCCAAGATTCAACTACTTGGTATCTATGTGATCTTGGGCAGGTTAGACATTCATCAAGTGTTTATTAAGTGTGTGCTTTGTTCCAGCCAACCAATTAATCAATCGATAAGCATTTAATAAGCACCAATATGTTCCGGGTACTGTATTAGGCACTAAGGACGTAAGTGTAAAGAATGAAGCACTCCCTATTCATATCTATTCATATAAGTTCATATTCTAATGAGGAACATAACAAGTATATATAAAGTATATGTAGTCAGTCCCTCAAATAGCATTTATTAAGTACCTACTCTGTGTCAGATTACTGTGCTGAGTACTGGAAACACAAAGATTAGAAAAAAAACCAGTCCCTACCCCCAAGGAGCTCACAGTGTAAGGGGGAGTGTAATGCTAATGTGAGTTAAAGATCTTCCCCACCATTAACAGGCATCAGGAGGAGCCTCTTAAGAGAAAGTTTGTTTATGGGGAGGTTTGCTTACTTGAAGGCTTTCATACCTTTAAGTAATCAGGCACTGAAGCAGGAGGTTTGTGAAGCCTTCTGTCTCTCTATATACTCTGAGGTTAGCATTTTGCTTTGGGGCTCACTCACTGGAAGAAGGCCAGATGAAATTAGGTAGCTGTTAAGGAGTCCCCTAGCTTTGAAAACCTGGATGTTGGTGCTTCTGTCTCTGGTAACTATGTATGTATGTAATGGTCAGACAGTTGGATCTGTCTGTTGATCTGTGATGTATGTATTGCTTATGGTCAGACAGAAGCCCTCTCTATTGGTCTTTATGCTATTTTCTGTTTATAATTTCTGTTCATAACTTCCATCTGCATTTTCTCTGAAGTTCAGGGTGCTGATTTTTCCCCTGAACTAAGTGAATGATATGTGTTTGATTAAAGTAAGCTGGTTGACTCATTTAAAGTTGCTTTCCTTTAAGAAAAGCAGATCCAAGAACCTGTACCAGCAGGTCATCCTGGGAATTATAGGGTCTTGCTGTTACAAGGAGATAACATACAAATAGCTGTATACAAACAAGATACACACAGGATAAACTGCAGGTAATCTCAAAGGGAAGGCACTAAGATTAAGGAGAACAGGGAGAGACTTCTTACAGAAGGAAGAAATTTAGTTGATACTTGAAGGAAGCCAGGTAAACTAGGAGGAAAAGGTTGGAGAGTGTTCCGGGCATGGAGGACAGCCAGCAGAAACACTTGGAGTTGGAAGATGGAGTACTGTGTATAAGGAACAGCAAGAATGACAATATTACTGATCATAGAGTACAACATATAGCGTATACACATATGCAAATACTCAGCATAATTGTAAATGTACGGCATATAAGATAGGTAACAAATAGAAATATGCAGTACATATATAAAGATATAAAACATAAAGTTAATAAATACTTGCACGGATATATTTGTGCATACATGCACATAGATGGACACACACATACAATCATTAAATACAGGACAGTTTGGGAGGAAGAGCACCAGCAGTTGGGGATGGGGGAAGGTCTGGAGATCTTTCGTGCAGAAGATGGTGCCCAAGCTGCATCTTAAAAAGAGACATTCTGGGAGGCAGAGGCAAAGAAGAGAGTGACTCTGGATCTTGGGGATATCCAGCGAGGCCGTTAGGAGAGAAGGCCATCGTGGCTGCAGCACATGGGAGAGGGAGCAATGTCCTATGTGACTGAAAACCAAGGCTGGGTCTAGGTTCTGTAGGAAAAAACTAGGGGAGTTTAGATTTTATTCTAGAGGCAATAGGAAGACACGGGAGTTGGCTGAGCAGGGGAGTCCCCTGGCAGCACTATGTAGGATAGGTTGGAATGCAGCGAGCATTAAGTAGTCGATGAGGAAGCTATCGCAATAACTGAGGTGAGAGATGATGTACCTGTGGGAGTGGAAAGAAGGGGTCAGGTGTGAGAGATATTGGGAAGGTAGAAACAGCAAGACTTGGCAACTGATTGGACATACGGGGTGAGAAAGAGTGAAGAGTGTTCCAGATAATTCCAAGATTAAGAACTGGAGACACTGGAAAGATGACAAAATTATTTTGACATAAATAGAGAAGTCTGGATGAGGAGACGGCTGCGGGGCAGGGGGAGGAGAGATAATAAGTTCAGTTGTAAACATTTCCAGGACTTCAGTTTGAAATATCCAATAGGCATTTGGTGATATGGGACTGCAACTTGGAGAATGAGACTAAAGTTGGTTATGTTTCAGTTCAAATGTTTTAAGTAAAATAATTATTTTGTACCTGGTTACTAAGTGGCTATTTTATTACAGAGATTAACCATTAATTAATTAAGCAATCAAAATAATCACTGTGCAATTTTAATGTTCAGTTGTTTTAAATAACTTTAAAATAGTTCTTCTCAGCTACATTAAAACTATTATGGAACAGAGAGTCTGTTACAGACAAAAAAGATTAAATAAAAACTCCAGCCTTGAGAGGAGCCTCCCTCTACTATGGCTTCCCCTGAGCCCCAGTTATCTACAGAAAGGGAGGACCCCAGGGATACACAGTACTGTTCTTGGCAACTTTGCACCTCTTGACCTTATTAATAATGCCAGTGAAAGGATAGAGGAAAGGCCCACAAGCAGCTCATAGAACAAGGACCTATTTGTGGCCTTAATAAAGAGTGGCTTCCTGCCCAAAATATGCTGACTCCTAGAGCCTGGCACCTCCCCTGCATCCCACCTTTATCAATCAGTCAAGAAATGAATCTGTCAAAAAGTGTTTACCAAGTGCCTACTATATTTAATGTGCCGTGATAGATGCTGTGGCTTCCAAGGTCCCTTCCAGCTCTAAGTCTATGATCCTAGAAGACATGGTCCCTTCCCTCAATAAAGTTATGAGCAACTGGAAAGATAAGACATACATATGTCACACACTGCCTCAAATTAACTTTTCACAGGTGCTGAATGAAGAATAAAGATAATAAGTGCTATAGAAGGAGGCACCAGAGAAGGGAGAAATCAAGATGGACCAGGGTATTTCGAGAAAACTCAATAGAGGAACTAGAACTTAAGCAGGGTCTAAAAAGTAAGTGGGATTCTGAGTCAGAAATAGGGAGCAGCCCTCCCAATATTTACACTAGATTCATGGCAGAGCACAAATGAGTAGTTGGCATAAGTAGCATCTGGGAGCTTCATAGCTCCTGCTGGTACCCTTTCCTCCTCCAAATACCAAACAGGGTATCGTAGATCTATAGCAGGAAATTATCATCCTGTGTCCCATGCTTACTCTCAGTTATTCTCCCTCTTCAGTGGATCCAGCCATGTCAATGTGGTGTTCCATTCATGGGTACAAACTGTCTCTTCCTACCTTGCCAGTTTTCTTAAGCATTCTTCTTATCAATATACTTTGTGGTCTAGCCATAGTGGCTTTCTTGTTATTTTCGACACGCAATACTCCATGCCCTATCTCAGAGCCTTGCCATTGACCATCCCCCATGCCTGGAATGTACTCACTTGTCACTTCTACATTTTTGAATCCCTAATTTCCTTCAAGATTCAGCCTGAGCTCCACTTTCTATAGGAGCTTGTTTTATACCATCATCCCCTTATGCTAGGGACTCCCACCCTAAACTACCATATTCATTTTGCATATATTCTGTTTATACTTGTAACGTACCTACTGTGTGTCTGCTCCCTCTTCTCCACATTCTATCCCCCAGAATGTAAGCTTCTTGAAGCAGGGGTTATTTCACTTTTGGGTTTATATCCCTTAGTGCTTAGCACAGTTTATGCTTGGGCATGCTTGCTGATTGACATTTTCTTCTTAAGAAAGTCTTTCCCATGCTTTCCTATGACTCATCCACAGAGACGCTACCCAATTCGTGGGATATCTTCCTCTGAGTTTCAGCCCATTCCATGAGTACTAGTGCAGTACTTACCTGCTATTTCCTACTCTAGTAAGGTGACTAGCCCATCTCATTTTCTGATATAGATATTTCATCCTACAGTAGCTTCTGTCGGGGGAAGAAGGGATGAGATTATGTGACTTATAGGCACTACCCCCACTTTTCACCATCCATTCATTCCTACCCTTGAGACAGTAGGTATAAAGGCCATGCCTAAAATACCACCTTCTATTACTAGACATTAACAGCAATCCTTGCCAGTCAGTTGTCATCCAACAAATCTCTAAATATTCTTTAAATTTTGAATTATTTTTCCCTCACCTCTATGTGCCTAAATCAATTTTTCATACATGTAATTAAATTCAGTCAGCTACATCTTGGCATTAAAATTTTTTAATTAAATTTATCAGCAAATGGAGGTAATTTTTTTTCATATAAGGAATTTCTACCTTTTAAATATAAAAGAGTGCAGTTATGTACTACTGATAACACTTCCACTTATTATGTGGAAATAAATTTTATGCTTATCTTTGGACTGCCTGAAAGGTCCCTAGGAATTCTGACATGGTAATGTCTGAGGGCTAGACCCTTTATAATTGTTTAGTTGCAGACTATCAGCAGTGCTCCCACTTGATGAGTAAACAGTATAGAATTGTGGAAATAATACAGAACTTGGAGTCAGGAGACTCAGGTTCTAGTTTTGCTATGTGTGATTTGGAGTTGTTTCCTCATCTGTAAAATGAGATGGATTAGATAACCTTAAAGATCCCTTCTAGCTTTGACCTTTTATATTTTAAAAACCCACTCCCCTTGCCTTTACTTTGTAAGGACAGTACTCATAATTATTTCCTAATTATTTTCCAGATATGAAAAATGTTATGTAGCACATAACAAGGAAAGAAAATAAAATAAGATTAAATGTTTGTTACTATGCTAAATAGTACTTTGTTATTACAACAAATTTTATTTGTATAATAATATATAAACAACGAATCCAAATATTCCCCTTCACTCCTTCATGAGTAAAAAAAGGATGATTTGGATTATTTTATGACTTCATAGGAGGAAAATAATCCCAAATATTTTTAGTTATAAATGTAATTAAAGTGTGTTATTTACAAACTGTGCATTATAAATAGATTACATATTATCTTAATATTGTGAATATTTTTCAGAAGTCAAAGTTTTATAACTAAATTGTCCAACAAGTCACCATAAATTTATTAGCAATGCCTTGAGATTAAAGGATGCTCACTGTTCCACCAAAGCCCATCTTTTAAACACCAGGGACATTCTTTAATTCCAGTGATGTGCTATAGCTGCAAATCAAGCAACATCAGTATCTCAAAAGGATGAAAACTGCAAGTGACTCAAAGGCCAATGGAAAAACAAATTGCAGGAGTAAGGAGGCTGCAGTATATTGCCAAGGACGACTTGCATTAGAAGTGCTCCAAAAGACAGCATTAAAAAGCATGTAGGACTAGAAAAGGTATGCCAGGCATACTGACTACCACACTGTTACTTAGGGAATGTTTAAAGAGCTACAGAAGATCTCCTACACATTAGATTCTCTATGGAAGATTTATAAAAAGACATGGACAAGATAAGACAAGAAGATATGGGAATACTGTGATTCATATCAGTGTTGAAGAACTACCTACGCTGATGAGATCCCAAATCCATCAAAAAATTAGAAAATTAAAGTGTAAAGCCCCTTTCAAGACTATCTCCCAACTCCCACTCACACTGGTGAGCTAGGGCACCAGAAGGTGGCTACTACTTTTCCAGGTAACACTAAAGATCTGTAAGTGGTTTTCTAATACTATCACTCACAAGCCTTCACCATTATGTTCCCCAATATTGTTTAACCAGTTGATAGTTTACCAATATCATGAAGTCAACCAGTATCAGTTAACAATTATAAAGAAATATTTACTAAAAAGATGTAGAAATAGCCAAAGTACAAACATCCTCCCAAAAGTCTGGGACACTTTTGCCCACAAGTACATCCAGAATCCAGGGGAAAGTGAGCTTAAATTCTGAAAGAAGCCAAAGGGTTGCTGATCATGGCTGGTTATTGAAAGTCTTTGTCTCCCTTCCTGGAGTCTTCATGAAATTCTTCTTTAGTATCACTGTAGTGCCAATGAGATATTCTCAGCGCCCATGACAGTCATGAATATGCCGGCACAATTCTGAATCGAGAAATACAAAGGACACTCTACATGGAAGGCAGAGCCAAACATTTATTCAACATGAGAAAGCTGAATCCCAACACCAGAAAGCCAAACCCATCACACCACAAAGAAATCTACACACAGCAGCAATGCAAGGGACACTGCCATCCCCAGCCTTCCCTCTGCTAGGCTTCCCACAAACCAGCCCCCTTGGACCAATTCACAGACAAGCTCTCCCACTCACACTAGTTACTGCACCACCGGCCTGTGTGCTCTGTCCCTCCCAGCTCTGACTAGCCTGACCAACTTCCTCTCAGCTCTGCTCCAGCTCCGCCCCTTCCTGCTCCACCCGTCCTGTTCCATGTTACTTGACTCATGTGATTCAGGCTTCCATGGGCCTTACGCAGGTCATATGAGTATTAATGGATGGGAAAGATCTTCCCATTAAGAAGCAAGATAACATTAACAATAAGCAAAAATGCATATCAATACAATCACTCTCACCTGGGCTGTGAAGAGAGCTACCTTTGTAGAATGCTAAAGCTTTTTTTTCCGCATTGTATCTAGTTTGCTCTTGGCTCTCAATGCAAATGCTGCCATCAACCTCCAGGGACGACACTCTTACCATCACCAATGAGAAGTCCAAATCTTCTATTTGAAGTTCAAAGCAGCTGAGAAGTAGGAAAGAGAGACTCTTTCTTCTCTACCACATAATTTCCTCTGTCTTGGCTAGAAGTGTTATACACCATTAGGCTAGCCTGCTATTTGAATACCAGATTCCAAAATGACTTCCTCTTTTATCCATGCTCCAAAAGAGCTTAATCAGTTCTCTTCAACCAATCTCAGTACACTTTCCGTGTCATCCCATAGATTAAAGCATTTAATTCCTTCCAAATTAAGGATTTTTTCACAACTAGTATATACCTCTAGTTAATTTATGTATTCAACAGAGGTGTCTAGGAACTGTGGAGTGATTGATTGGTTGTTTGATGCAATCTGAGAAGTCAGAGATGACCAAGAAGTCTGGGCCCATTGTTTCTAATTGGAGTAGGCAGACCCCAGCCCTTACAAAAGTTTCACAGACACTTTAATGGAGACTCTATAAAATAGATAACAATTACACTTCATAATTAAGTATTTTTCCTATAGGTTACTGATAGTACATGTCACCATACAAATGTTTTGGCTTTGGTGAGGTTTGAGTTTTGGTTGGGTATTACTGCATCTCTGTGAGAAGTTACCCATGTGGAAACACCCCTACTGATAGACATCAGCAATTTGTCTACAATTGATGATTTTAGAACTTTGCTAAAAGGTTAATGAGAAGAGTAAAAAAGAGAATTCTCTTGCCCCTTTTGCTAAAATCTGCTAGGAGTTCTTCTAAGGGTTATCTGGCTTGACTGTCTCTGTAAAACTTGCTAGCAGGATTCTTATTAAGTCCTTTCTTCTGCAGACAAAATCTCCCTAGTTCCTCCAACTTATCCTAAAACAGCTTGTTATTTCAGTCCAGGTAGATAATAGAGCAAAGTAATGGAATAGGATATGGAAAGACTGAATTAGTGAGGCAAACAGTTCAAAAAACAATAAAAAACAAAAATCCTTTTGCTGAATGCAAACATTTGGCAAAATAGGTGCAGTGCTCCAGATCTGTACCTATGGGAATGCACCCAGACTGATAACAACTGTCTGAGCAGGAAAAAAACCGTCACTCAGGTCCAAAGAGTTACACCCTCTTCTTGACACTGGTTTATATAAGATACACCCAAAAAGTGGACCTTCATGCATTTAACCAATCCTCAACGTAATAGCTTTATATCACTAATGCCATACAGAGTCCAAGGCCTGGGCAGAATGAGTAATGCCTAAGACACATGGTCTCAAGGCTCTTCACCATCTTAGCTAATTTCAGCACATTCTCCAATTTATCCATGTCCATCCTAAAACACAACACTCAGAACTAAACACAGTATTCAAGGCGTGACAGAGGACAAAAGACAGTGCCATTATCAACTACTTCAATCTGACCACCACATTTGTTTATTATAACTTAAGATAACAATGACTTTTTCTGACTGCCACATCACACAATTGCCTCATACTGAATGGATAGTCACAGACAAACCGCTCTCTTGATATCTCTCTTATACTGAATCTGGGAAGTTGATTATGTTTATTACTATGAAGTCTTTTTCATTTTTCATTTGAATTTAGCAAACATAAACATTAATACAAAGAACAGAAGTCAAATGAGGTTGTGAATCTCTGTGATTTGGGATTTTTTTAATGTATACAATGCAGTTTTAAGGACTCTTGGGACACCCTGTATTAAATTTAACACAGTAGCAACAAAGCTGACCTACTTGCCTATTCCTCCCTGAATTTCCTTTCTCACTCCTCTGTGTATGTTTTTAACATTTACTGATTATTCTGTTCTTTCCTTGGTTAATTCTTTTTGCATCTCTATCAGAGCTCACCATCCCCCCACCCCGTCCTCTCCCCCACCACAACAGAAGCCTTCACTGTAATGAACAGGTATAATCACCACTGTCAGATCTGTCTGCCAAGACGATTAGGGGAAAAGGAAAAGAATATATCTGTTCTAAAATATTTATAGTAGCTCTCTTTGTGATGGCAAAAAACTGGAAATTGTGGGGATGCTAAACAAGTGGTGGCACATAATCCGTGATGGAATACTACTGTGCTATAAGAAGTGACGAAGTCGGTGATTTTAGAAAAGCATGGAAAGACTTACATGAAATAATGAAGAGCAAAATGAGCATAACCAAGAGAACACTGTATACAGTAACAGCCGTAAATCAGTCATTCATTTTGAGTGTTATAAATTCTCAAATCAGCTACAAAGGACCTATGAAGGAAGATGCTATGTGCTTCCAGAGAAAGAGCTGATAAATAGAAGTATGTATAACATAGCTGTATGTGTGTGTGTGTATGTGTGTGTGTGTGTGTGTGTGTGTGTGTGTGTGTGTGTTTCTAATGGCACTCATCCTTAGGGCAGGGTGGGGAGGGAAAAATACTAAATGTGAATGGTAGAGAATAAAAGAAAATTTAGAAGGAAGTATAGATGACAGAGTAGCTTTGAAAACAATGTTTAATACTAGTTTTTATAAAAAGTAAACAGTGGGAAATATCAAACAATGAAAAGGTAAAATCAAGTAAAACAGATGAATACATCAGCCATTCTGAAAATCCATGTCTCCTTCTGGACCTCTAATCTGTCACACTTCTACCAAGAAATGGGGGACATGCTTCATTATGTCTTCTGGACTCATGAATGACCTGTATGAATAAGAGTTCTGCTTTCTCAAAATTGTTTTCCCTTACATTATTATAATTACTGTATAAATTGTTTTCTTGGTACTGTTCATTTCGCTTTTCAATCTCTGAAGTTTCTCTACATTCAGCATAGCCATGTTTCTTTTTTAAAATTTCTTTTTATTTTTAGTTTTCAAAATTCACTTTTATAAGATTTTGAGTTCCAAAATTTCCCCCTTCTTCTCCCCTCTCCTCAAGACAGCATGCAATCTAAGATAGGCTATACACATACAATCATATTAAGTTGTTCAGCCATTCCCCAATTGATGGGCATTCCCTCAGTTTCCAATTCTTTGCCATCACAAAAAGCACTGCTATAAATATTTTTGTTCGCGTGGGTTTTTTTCTCCTTTTTATGATTTCTTTAGGATCCAGACCTAGACATGGTATTGCTAGATCAAAGGATGTGCACACAGTTTGGTTGCCCTTTAGGTATAGTTCCAAATTGCTCTCCAGAATGGTTAGATCAGTTCATAACTCCAGCAACAATGCACTGATGCATCATTTCTTCTAAAACAATAATCATCCATTACATTTATATGCCATAATCTGTTCAGTCATTCCCCAATTATGGTACCCACTTTGCTCCCATTCTTTGCTATCATAAAAAGGGCTTCTATAAATACTTTCGCATAGATAAGTTCCTTCTCTCTTTATTTTAATTCTTTGAGGAACATGCCTAATAATGATATCATTGAGTCAAAGGTATATAAAGTTCAGTGACTTTTTGCGTACAGTTCCAAATCAACAGGACATTAATATGTCTGTCTTCTCAAAGCATTCCCCAATAATTTCCATTTTCCAGTTTCTTCCCTTTTGACAATCTAATAAGGAACCTTAGGGTTATTGTGATTTTTTTTCTTACTATTAGTGACTTGGAGTTGTTTTTGTGTTCATCTTTTCTTTTCAAAGAAGACCATGACATCAAAGAAGTGATGACATAACTAGCACTTGACTTTATTTTGAGTGAGGGAGGGCTGTGCAGTGTCACCAATCTCACTTTCTCCTCTTGAGCCATCTGGGCCCAGCGACCAGATAGTTATCAGAATAACTGGAAATGGCCCAGGATGCAATGGGAGACCTTGGCCTTTTTAGGCTGGCCTTTTCAGGTACTCACTTAGAGTGAAGTAGCACCCGTTGAGCAAAGAGACCTCTTTAAGAAGTAATCAGAGAATGACCCTTATAATGAACAAAAGAAAAAAATAACTTAATCAAGCTGGGAGGGAAACAGAAACTGTTACTATTGATGATCACTGTAAGCCAACCATTAAGTGGAGCTTGAGCAGGGACCTACTGTCCAATCTATGGGCTTCAAGAGTGCACTGAGTTTAAGGTTTTGGGAAGGGGAAAGGAGAGAGAGAGAGGGAGGGAAGGAAGGAAGGAAGGAAGGAAGGAAGGAAGGAAGGAAGGAAGGAAGGAAGGAAGGAAGGAAGGAAGGAAGGAAGGAAGGAAGTGAAGTGGAGTATTTTACCATGGAATTGTTGATAGCTTCCATTTTTTCCTTTGCAAACTACCTCTTGTAATCCTGACCATTTATTTGTCTGTTGGGAAAAGTTCTTGTTCCTACATACTTGTTATCATTGTATTATTATGTGACATTTTTCATTATTATGTTTCCTTAGATTCCTTATACAGCTTTCATAACAGGATTTTGTTAGAAAAATTTGTTGTAGAGAATTTTTTCCAGTTAATTTCCCTTCTAATTCTAATTGCATTGATTTTGTTTGTGAAAAAGCTTTTCAGCTCTATATAAGAAAAACAGATCATTTTATCTTCTCGTCTTACTTGCAAATTTCTCTCCTCGCCATGTTCACGGTCTGAAAGATACCTTCTTCAATTTTCCTCTAATTTGTTTATGATATGACCTGTTATAATCAAGTAGCCATTTAGTGTTTATTGTTATCCCTATTAAGTTTCACTGGGATTTCTGAGAGCCAAAATGGCAGAGTAAGCAGTAAATCACCATAACTCTCCCATAGTCACCTCTAAACAACCATAAAATAGCATCCCAAAACAAATCCTGGGACTGCAGAACCAGCAAAAAGATGGGATGAAAAAAATCTTTGAACCCAAGAGACTTGGAAGGTCAGCAGGAAAGGTGTATCTCACTTGGGTAAAAGGGGAGCACTGTCTAAGACAGGAAGTGTCACAGCAAACCAGCAGCCTCAGCCCAAGTGCAGTGGTGCAGGCAAACACCAATAGCAGAAGCCCCCACATGCTTGAGTATAACTAGAGGAACTGGCAGACTCCAGCTTGCCAAGAACTTTGGCATAGCCCCAAGAAAATAGGCAGCCTCCAGCAGCCAGACTGCCCTGTGCTACAATGCATCCTGTGGAAAAATAGAAATGCCCCCACTGGCCTCAGCACATGCCAGACACCACCACTAACACCCCAGTTCAGCACCAGGTACACCGCTAGCCCTCTAAAGCTTCCAACAGCACTAGGTACCCCCCACCCCATCCCCTCTCACAGCACCAGACACAAGTCCCCTATAGACCTCAAGGCAACATCAGTGCAACATTAGGTAAACAGCCAGGGCCTGCCTCCCCTGGGACAAGAAGCCCGAGACAGTGCCCCTTCTACCCCAGGAGCAGAGCTCAAATTTAGAAAACAAGAAATAGGCCAAAAACAACAAAAGAATAATCTGACCCTAGAACACTATTATGGTGACAGTGAGGATCAAGACACGAATGCAGAAGAGTACAACGACATCAAAACACCTGTCTACAAAACCCCAAAGAAAAAGGGGACGTGGTATCAAACCCAGAAAGAACTCCTAGAGGAGCTCAAAAGGAGCTTAAAAATCATATAAGAAAGGTAGAAAAAATTAGGAAAAGAAATGAGAGTGATGCAAAAGAATTATAAAAAAAGAGTTAACAGCATGGAAAAAGAAAACAGTTGCTTAATAAACAACATTGGCCAAATGGAAAAGGGGATACAAAAATCCACTGAAGAAAACAATTTGAAAAGTACAACTGGTCAAATTGAAAAGTAAGTATAAAAACTAATTGAGGAAAATAACTCCCTAAAAGTTAGAAGTGAGCAAATGGAAGTTAATGACTCTGTGAGACATCAAACAAATTCAAAACAATGAAAAAATAGAAGAAAATGTAAAATACCTGATGGGAACAACAACTGACATAAAAAGCAGATCCAAGAGAGACAAGGTTAGAGGTGGACTGACAGAATTCCATAATCAAAAGGAGGACCTAGACAGCATCTTTCAAGAAAAACTGCCCTAAAACCAGAGAGCAAAATAGGCATTAAAAGAATCCACCAATCACCTCAGGAAAGAGATCCCAAAATAAAAACTCCAAGGAACATTATAGTCAAGTTTCAGAACTATCAGGTCAAGGAACTGCAAGTGACCAGAAAGAAACAATTCAAATACTAAGGAGTCACAATTAGGATTACACAAGACTCAGGCTGAAACATTAAAAGGTCAGAGGTCATAAAACATAATATTCTGGAAGCAAAGGAGCTAGGACTATAAACAAGAATCACTTACCCAGCAAAATTAAGCATAATACATCAATATCTATGAAATAAAAGGATTTCAAGGTTTCATAAGACCAAAATTAAACCAAAAATTTAATCTCCAATATCAAGACCCAAGAGAAGCATAAACAGGTAAAAAGGGAAAAGAAAACATAAGGGACTCAACAGAACTAAACTGTTTACATCCCTTCATGGGAAGGTGACACTTGTAATTCTTAAAAATTCTATCACCAATAGTACAGCTGGCAGGAATATACACAGACAGAGGATACAGGTATAAGATGAATTTGAGGGAATGATATAAAAATAATTAAAGAATGAAAGAGAAGCATACTGGATGAAGGAGGAAGAGAAAGGTAGAATGGGGTAAGTTATTTCACACGAAGAGTCACAGAAGACCTATTAGAGTAGAGGGGAAGATGGGAGGGTGGGTGATGGGCATTGATTGAACCTTATTCTCATCAGTACTGGCTCAAAGAGAGAATAATATACCCAATCAGTTGAATATAGAAATCTATCTTACCTGACAGGGAAGTAGGAGGTGAGGAAATTATGTAAAAGGACAGGGTGGGGGAAGGACTGACAGAAGGGAGGGCAGATGGGGAGAGGTGGTAGACAAAAACAAAACACTTGTGAGGAAGAAAGGGTAAAAAAAGAGAGAGGACAAACAGGAGGAAAAATAGGATGAAGGGAAATACACAGTTAGTAAACATAACTATGAATGTGAATGGGATAAACTCTCCCATAAAACAAAAGCAAATAGCAAAGTGGATCAAAAATCAGTATTCCACAATATGTTATTTACAAGAAACACACCTGAAGCAGAGACACATGCACATAAAGTAACGATAAGTGACTGGAGCAGAATCTATTATGCCTCAACTGAAGTACCAAAAAAGCAGGGGTAGCAATCCTGATCTCAGAC
The DNA here is from genome assembly GCA_023548195.1 of Bettongia penicillata ogilbyi. Classification (NCBI taxonomy): domain Eukaryota; kingdom Metazoa; phylum Chordata; class Mammalia; order Diprotodontia; family Potoroidae; genus Bettongia; species Bettongia penicillata. Next base: position 641,927 of record JAJHZJ010000721.1, read on the forward strand.
AAAGCAAAAGCAAAGACAGATCTAACTAAAAGAGATAAAGAAGGAAACTACATCTTACTAAAAGGTACCACAGACAATGAAACAATATCAATCCTATTAAGTGTCACCCAATAGATTAGCTATCCCTCCCAGCTTTTTATCAGTCACAAATTTGATAAATATTCTATTTATACCTCCACACAAATCACTAAATAAAAATATTTAAAAAGCAAAGTGAAACAGGACCAAGGAGAAATCTCTAGGATATGTCACTAGAGACTTCACCCCAAATTGGGTTCAGTTGTTCAACCTATTTTTAATCCATTTACCTAAACCTCTCCATCTTGTCCACAAAGATAATGCATGAGCTTCTGTTAAATCTATTTATATTAAAGCTTTCTGCTTTAGAGTTGTTTTTTTTTCTTGTAGCCAGGGACAATCATCTTTATTTTGCTAATGAAATGTATATACATATATGTGTGTGTACATATATGCATATGTAAAATATATTTACTTTCCTAACTTGGTATTGGATTACTATTTCTGTCTGTCTTACATGTTTATCCTTTTCAGTGTTGCCTTCAGTTGTAAAACTCCAGGGAACATGACCTAGTACAAAGTCATGCTTAATTAGGCACTTAATAAATGCCTTAGATTATAATAACAATGATAGTGTAATCCACCTGGATTGTAAAATCCCCAAAGAAATCAGTCACAATCCTAAAATATTAACATGGCCCTCAAGAGTTTAACCTAATTCATTCTCCTCCCCAATGCTAAGAATACATCAACAAATAATTCAAGACAAATGGTCGACTTACTAAATTTTTATAGCAGGGGTCTTCAGATGATATTTAGGGATCTACTGTTAGATATTAAAACTGTTTGCTACCACCATTTCCCCAACTTCTCCAAGCCCTCCACTTCATATAAGAACTGTAACTTCAACCTTTAAAAAGAAGCTCAAAATTCCCAAACCAACTATCAAGATAGAGTGGTGTTTACTATTTGAGACCTTCAATCTTTTTTAGGGGCCAGGAATCTCCTACAAGTTGGTTATACATGTCTATATACCTCAGTATTTTACTTCTTTCCCTTCTCAGAACTTTTATTTTAGGCAAGTATATTTACTTACAAAGGAAAAAGTGTAACTTCAGAAATAATATTCCAAGTTTCAAATAACTAAAAGTATGCCTAGAAGAAAACTACTTAGTAAACATGAATGCAGAACTCTCATGCAATTTGGCTAAAAAATCATCCAATGAATGAAAAATCAATGAAGACCCTAGAGAACAGATAATAAAACACATCTCTGCCTTCATGAGAAGTGGGGAACTATCAAGACCAAATATTATCTAGATTATCAGATACAGTTACTGTACTAGATGTTTTTGCTTAACTTTATAACAAGGAATGGTTCAACAGCAAGAGGAGAGGAGAGGATAATGAATTTTTTCAAACTGATAATAATTTTCAGAATTTTACAAGTTGAACAATTTCGTAAGTTTTAAATCAGTAATAACCCATAAATTTAAATGTTCAACTTTTAAAAATTTGCAATGAGTCTATAATTTAGACTCCTAAAGTCAGAGATCACACTGAATATATGTGCCTCACAAGTACCAAGGATTCTCTAAAAGATAGCTGATAGGGAGATATGCATCAAAAGGACTTTGTCCAACTTTCTTCTCCGCCTATATAATATTCATTCCTTCTAATGTTTATTAAGTTCCTCATACCTGTGGGGCACTGTCAGGTATACAAGGATGAATGAAGAACAGTTTCTGTTCTCAGGAAGTTTATTCTAAAGAAAGTAGGTTTAAGTAACTACAATAAAAAATTACAAACCAAGTGTTATGGAAGTTCAGATGGATGAATACGCTAAGCAGAAAGACAACAGCATCTTCAATTAGCAATCATGGAAGTCACAACCATTTTGGAGAACTTTTGTTAACTTTCAAATAAATTATAAGATTTAATAAGAATACTGTATGGAAAACTTGGCAATAATGTAGTAAATAGTATTTGTAAACCACATGAAATAACATTTCACTATTCTGAAATCATGTCTCTAACAGTAATGTACAGGATATCTCTCACTATAGCAAAAACAAAATACCTAAAAAGTGACCATCTTCCTTCATTGGCACCAGTTTTAATTAGCCTCTACTATTGTATTTGTTTTCATTAAAGTTCATGATTTCTACAGACACGTCTTATCATTTTACTCTTTTCAACTTTTATTTTTCTTCATTCCATCTACCTAACAGGGCACTTTAAAAAGTTAGTACTAAAAAATGTTTGCTAAATTAAATTGCTCATAAGAAAGTTAATAAATTTAGGAAGAGCATCCAGTGTAACTTGAATAAAGTACAATAGAACCTACCATTTATTTTTTTTATTATATGCCTTAGGACTACAAGGATTTAAGTGTTTTTACAAAAACAATAAAAGAGGAGTAATTTGATGGTTTATTTACTCGTTATAACCTTTAGAAAGTGTCATGATTTTTTAAAGTGTTTGCTTCAGGCTGTAGTTTTACAAGATGGGCTGTGCATTGGTCAGGCCTCTTCAATTCTTGACCCTGAACAGATTTAGGAACAAAGTACAGCTGGCTCATGACCAAGCAGCCAAAACTGCAGCTAGGTACTTGTACTATCTTTTTCAAACTCATAATACACCTCCTACGAAATTGAACTATTTAATTTTTCATGCAGTTCCATCAAATAGTTATCATTCTTTCATAGGAGTTTGGTTTTTGATTAGAGATAAAAGAAATCTATCTCAAACATAACACAGTAAAAAAGTCTTAAAATAACTTTCCAAATAACATTTAGTATTTGTGTTAAAGACTAGAATTTCACCTTAAACAAACTGTTCCAATGTATTTTTTTAGAAAAAAACATATGAATAATAGGAAAACATGATCCAGAGTTCATTTTTCTTTATCCTTTGAAATGTTACATCAAATAGAGTATAAGTGAATCATTTTTTAAAATTATTTTCCATCTTTCCTAGAATAAGATAACTGTACTGTGAAATCTCAGAAGGAAAAGTGTATCCCAGAATTTATTCAAGTATTCACCCTAGTGCAAGAGCTTGCTCAATTCCTTCCCTTTCACTCTACCATAAATCATTCTGCCAATAGGTAAGGGAGAAGAGACGGATAAAATTCAGGTTAAGAAAACTAAAATGCCAATCTTCACTTCAGCAAGTCTATTCAATTGGAATTTATTAAGTGACAAACTTCTATTAAGCAACAACTATGTATAAGACATTGTGCCAGGTGCCATGAATACACTGACGTAAAAACCCTCATCCTAAAAAGCTTAAATTTTTGTCAGAAAGGAGCAGGAGGGAGCCAAAGGGAATCAAACACGTATGCAAAAAAATATGGCAGAATGTAGACTACTATAGAAAGAGATTCGTAAGAGATCAATTTCACTTTAAGCTAGAGATATCAAGAAAGGTTTTATGAAAAGATCAGTCAGTGCCTTAGCTGGTTCCTTAAAGGCAGAAAAGGATATCAAGGTGTGGAAACTGATAACGAATATGTTCCAGGCCTGGGCCTTCTGTTGTACGGAGAGAGACGTGCTGTGTCTTTCTGTTTTTAATTATTATTTATTCTTCACGTACACAGGGTGTCTTTTCCTTTCCCCTGCCATAGCACAGTCTAAGGCCTTATCATTGCCAGCCTGAATTACTCCAACAGCCCCCTAGATACTATCCCAGCCTATAGTCTCTCCCTTCTCCAGTTCTTCCTGTATACCACTGCCACACTAGTCATTTCAAAGCACTGTTTTCAAAATATCATTTCCACTTCAAGAATCTATAATAATCCTCTATTGCCTTATTATATCAAGTCTAAACTCCTCAGCCTGGCTTTCCCAATCTGGTCCCACCCTACCTCTTCAACCTTATTACCCACAAAAAATAATAATTCTCACTTATGTAAGTTTAAGCTTTTGAAAATTACTTTCTTCACAATAGTAAAATACTTCTTTCACAATGGTCTCCATGAGGAAACAGAAAGGTTAAGTTACTTGCCTGTGACCACGCAGTAAATATCCGAAGCAGGACCCAAATCCAGGTAGCCTGACCCCAAGTCCAATTCTCTTTCCACCAACAACACCTCCTCTCCAGGAGAATCAATCTCTTCACTCTCAACTAAACACACTATGTTCATTCTTAGTGATTTACAATTCACATTAGCCTACAGAGCCCCTTGCAGTTTTCCCTCCTGCCAATTTATCAAAATCCTAATGTTCCTTCAAAGATGAATTTAATTCCCAACTTCTCAAGGAAGCCTCCTTCTCTAATGCAAATTCATCTTTTCCTCTCTAAACTTGGACAAACAGAATTTCAGGTTACAGGGATTCTCAGTGGACCTCTAGAACAGCCCATAACACAAAAGGAATTCCCTCCACATCATGCAATTTCCACCATATCTGCCAGTCAAAAACAGACTAATTATCATTTAATTGCTCCTTAATCACTCCAGGGAAAAAGCATTTATATGGTGCCTACTACGAGCCAGGTACAGTGCCAAGTGTTAGCAAACATTTCCTGCGATCCTCCTGGCAGCCCTGCCGGGTGGGTGCTATCATCATCTCCATTTTACAGTTGAGTTAACGTCACATGTTAGTTTCAGCTCTTCAATCAAATTATCAGTTCCTTGAGGACAAAGACCCTGTTTTATATTTCTTCTGTATGACTCATAGTCTCTAACACAGCAGCAGCTACACAATGAATGCTAAATAAGTATTTGTTGATTAATATAAACCAATTGAAATGTTACGTCTCTGTAAAATTGGAGCGTATATAGAATAGGGCATTACATGTAATAATTAAAGGAAATAATAGCCACATAGAGGATGCATATTTGCTTAATTAAATAAAAGTATTTCTCATTTGTTGATACCTACTTTTATTTTAGTTTTAAATCTGTGATTAATCACTGCAAAATAAATTTGAAGTTTGTGATAAAAAAAACTTATTTAGCATAGGTAACCTATAAATACAACACTTAAAAGTAGAAATATAGTAGTAAGCCTTTCAATTCCCTAATGTTTAAGTCCATCTTAATAACATAAATAGAACAAGAGTTTTCTTTCTAGTACATACTAACAGGAAGTAACAAACTCATAAAATTATTTTAAATTTAAAAGTCATTTTTACAGGTTGGCACGCTAACCAAATATAATAGAAAGGTCATACTGTGTTAAAAATGTAAGGGTGGTAGGCCACCACAAGACAAAAATATATTAGCCTTGAGGGAAAACTGCCAGCCAGCTTGTTTGAAAAATTATCAAAAAAAAAGAAACTCCAAAGCTCATTTTTCTATCCCACATGTTCTCTACAAAGTTCACAGCAAATATGTATGTGGTACAGTGTTTGCTATTTCCATAATTTAAAAAAATAGACATACTTTTATCTTATAGAATGATATGTTGAATTTCCTTCAAATTGTCACCAAAATATTTAATTTCCATTATTTTATATATTAGAGGGTCTAAATATTTTAAAAATAATATAACTGTTTTGTACAAAAATACTTTTACGCAATATCTCAAATGCTCATGTGTGAAACTTCTTTTAAATTTGTTCATATCATAAAATATTTTGTTTCTTTATGCTGTTTTTCCAAAATTCAAGTGAAATAAGATCATCCTTTTTTCATCATATAGAATATACCTGAGTTTCACAGATTGAAAATGTATTAACTAAACCTATTTTCAAAGTATAAAAATTTATAAACCTATTTTCAAAGTATAAAAATTTCAAATCATTCATTATGAAGTTATTTGCAGTAAAATCAAATCCAACGAAATTTCTTAAATTTGTTTTTTGGCTTACTGTTTTCTGAGCCAAATTCAAAGTTTTTTTTTTTAATCATGAAAAATTTCTCTGATTGCTTCTGCCAAAAAATTTTTCCAGTTGGATCCTTACCATTCTACTGCCTTTTAAAACTAATTTTAGTAGTCTAAGATTAAGATCTCCAGCTGTTCCCTCGGCCTTTTAGTCCATTCCTGCCCTCATGTTCTTCTATCTGTCAGAGGAAAATGGAATGCTAAAAGTAGGCCTCCAATTTAGATAGAATGTGGTACTAAATAGTCTAGGATTTTCCTATGAATGATATACAACTATTTTTCTCCACAAATTCCTACAAGATAAGGGTTCCACAAGTCCCTCTACTCTCTTATAATCTGGTTTATGAAACTTTCTCCCCAGTCAGAGATTAAATAGACATAGAATTAAAGTCATCTACCAAGAGCTCCTTCACTATTCTTTTTTCTCCAACTCAAAGCATCTTCCCTATCACTGTTTCACAGGAACAATTATCTCTCCTTTCCAAGGCTAGCCCTTTCACCCATGCTATTGATCTCATCTTTCTCCTCTAGGATCTTGTCCCTTAAATTGTATATTTCCTTTTATTTAGTATTTTCAATATTTCCCTCTCCACTGTTTCCATACCTTACTCAGATACTCAGATGGATCTGTAATCTTATCAATATGGGAATTTATTTCAACAAAGCAGGTTTCAATCTATCTATGTCTCCTCATCCTGTATCACTCTTGCCCATGCCCCTCTCATATATTTACTGCCCAATGTGCAGGAAATCTTCCTCAATTTCTCCTTACATTTCAAGGGTACCAGTGGAACACTCTGGCTCTGATCTATCTGTCATCTCTCACTCTCATCACATGACCAACCTATTTTCACTTATTATCATACATTTCCTTGATGATCATTTATTTCTATTCATCTTTCTAATTCCTCATCAGTTATATGTTGCAGCCTGCTCACACATACCTTGTACTTCTCCATTGCTTCGTGATATATATTTCTAATTCTTCAGACTGTTGTATTCCATGACTCACTGCATACACCACCAAAAGAATATTGGTATCAGAAAGATAACCCAACATGGAATCATTCAAGGCATTTGCAATTAAATCACTAAAGGAGCTTTGCAATTTTCCAAAAGCAATCCAGCCCAGTCTTTCCCTGATCAACTTCACACCCAACTATTTGACTATCTGTATTACCTGTCTCAAATATTTATGCTAACAGACAAGTTCTATAGATTTTCCATCCAAATATATGCAATCTGGACAAAAGACATTCTTCATTCACTTGGTATTTCCAAACTCTTCTGAATGATTACAGATCTCTTGCAGAAACCTGTGCAATATTTCAGAGTTTAATGCAATCAGCACAATGTTACTCACAAAGAGATGCATCTGAAAGAACTTACCATAAACCAAGAGACCATCTTCAACTTGGACTCCATCACAGTGAGAATACTTTGGTGAGTGTACATCTCCCTTTTTTATGTCTCACTTGATATTTATAATCAGTGTCAATGATAAGAGTTGTTTCTGTTGTTGTCTTTCATGGAATCTTAAATGATTTTGAAATATGAATGGGAAACACTTTGTTGGAAAAGAGCCTTTAAGACACTACCAAATCAATTTTTTCATAATTTACAAATAATAAGCAAAATCTTATATTCTCTACATCTTTTAGTCAATGGAAAAATGGTAAAGATAAGGTCCATTGTTGAATACAGCTTGTTAAAGCTTCCTTATTCCCTACTAATACCCTAATGCATGAAGTCGCCATTTTTGTATTTATGACTTGCACACACAAAAAAACTTGTATAAGTGAAATAGCAGGAATATAAAGCAGGAGCTTGGGTTATTAGTAAGGTCTCGTTATTTCCATTGTCTTGGTATCTTTTCCCCTTCAGATATCTTATATATTGATTCCTCAGCATATTCACAATAGCATTTTGTCCAGCAATATGTCCTTTATGGATACTTGGTCCAACGTGGCTGCTTTACCCTTCTCCCTCCACAAGTGTGGTGGTTTCCTTGTTCTTGATTTTAAAACCCAGTTTATTGTAGTAATATTTACAGCTCTTTTCTGTTTTTCTTCTGTTTGCTCTCCTCCTTCCATTTTTGTTCTTTAATCCCCTTGGGATATCTATGCTTAACTGAACTCCTTGTCAACTTTCTTTAAGCTAGTTTTACCCCCATCTGTACATCTGGTTCAATATCCTTCTTCATAAGATTTTACAGTTAAGTTCATATCCTAAACTGGTACTGCCTCTGTCCACAATTTCTTTCCATCTGGTGGGTCAAATGTTTGCTAAGATGCCTTTTAAGTTCTTTTGGTCTTCTTGTTGTGTGGCAATAAATTTATAGCATTTAAATTGCAGTGGGCACTGATGTCATCTGTTATATCAATTCTCATTTCTAATTACTTATTACTTGTTTACATAGTTCAGAATTATTTCACTTGCACACTGTATTTTTCCCATTACTCATTTGCCGGAGACTGGAGACTGAATTGTCAGCTACTATCTTCTCCTTCTTCTTAGTTGTCAGGGGCACAATGGACCAATGCCCTTCCTGGGGGGAAGAGAGTACTAGGAAGTCCTGACCTGCTGACGTGGCTCTGCCAGCTCAGCGCTAGAAAGACTTCCTGGTCTGAGACTAAGCAGCCACCAACCAACCAGAAGGGGATATGACCCGGGATAGGGAATCGTGCCCTTTTTTGGTTTGGTCTGGAGGGGCTCGCACCAATGAGATGAAAAACTCCACCCCCAGGATATGACTTCGTAGTAATTGCTTATATAAACCCTCCCCTGGTGCAATAAAGAGAGACTGCTTGACACCAACTATGCTTTAGTCTCCTTCCTCTTCGTGATCCTGTTCCCAGGTCTCTTAGACCTTCCTCGAGCCCTGCTCCCCCGGCACTCTCCGGTTTCGGTCACCCACGTCTGTTTGGCCTGCAGGACGGGTCAATTGGCGCCCAAACGTGGGGCGACCCCGAATGCTGGTTAGCTGCCGCGATAGACGCTCCAACTCGTCCGGACTCCATTAAGGTTAGTGTTCGCGCCTATCGCAACCATGGGATCACAACTCTCTAAAGAGCAAATTTTTGTACAAAATTTGAAACGACACCTTAGAGAAAGAGGAATAAGGGTTAAAAAGAAAGATCTCTTGAAGTTTTTTATTTTTATAGATAAGGTCTGCCCTTGGTTCACTATTAATGGCCCTGAAATTCACTCAGGAAAATGGCAGAAGGTTGGTAGAGATCTCGATGAAAAATTAAAACAGGAAGGCCCTGATTCGGTCCCGGTTACCGCCTTCTCGTTTTGGAACCTGATCAATGACATTGTAGATGAGGCCGCCGGAGACAAGGTAATCCGCCAGTTACTTACTCAGGCGGAAACTTGCCTTGCTCCTCCTTCACGTGCCGCCTCTGTGTCCTCCCTTCAGATAGATGGCCCCCATGAGCAGGAAAATGCCAGAACAACAGCCTCTACTGAGGAGATGCCCCCTGTGAAGTCCATTTACCCACCACTTCCTAACAATACCCTTACCTTCCCCGTGTTTCCCACGGAGCACAAAAATCCCCTAAAAGCTAATCCCCCTAATGAGGATGGTGTGCTCCCTGATGATGAAGCCGCTGATTTAGAGGCAGAAGCCGCGGCATACAATCCCCAAGAAGCCTTCATAACACAGCCCTGCCCGCCACCTCCCTATGTGTTCCCTCCCGCGATGGATCTTTCCCTTATTCAAAAGGACTTGACCGATCGTATGACAGAGCTAAGAAAGACCTTAGATATTCAAAACCAGTACCAGCAGATGATCAAGGAGTTCTCCGCGCTTCAAGCGTCTTTACAAAAATCCCTTCTGTCCACCCCCATGACGACCAGCTCCATGACCACTCCTCCTCCTAATACTTCCCGCCCACTGAAAAAGTCTAAAGCCCTCCTCTTCCCGATTCTCCGAAGCAAAACCAAAACTATGCCCAAGGACCCCGGGGATTCAGATGAGGATCGACAGGGCTCACGAGGTGATGGTGGGGGGAATGAAGATTCTGAGGAAGACAGTCAGGAGGAAGAGGGTGATAATGGGGAACAAGACTCGGACTCGGAGGAAGACACAAAATCTTCCGCTTCTCCTAGATATAAAGCTCCAAAATTTAAAAATATAAAAGATCTACATGTAGCAGTGAATAAATATGGCCCCAATGCACCTTTTACATTGTCCGCCCTTGAAGCGCTAGGGCAAGGAGGTTACTTATTGCCAGGAGAGTGGATTAGAATAGCCCAAGCAGCCCTAACTCGGGGCCAATTTCTGACATGGAAGGCGGAATTTGAATACAATTGTCAAATTACTGAAAAAAGGAATTTGAAATCTAAAAGTAATAAAGATTGGACCTTTGACAAATTGGCAGGAAGGGGGAAATTTGCCCTTGAACAGAAACAAAAGAAGTTACCGGCAGGACTGTTAGAGCAAACTAACCAGGCAGCTAACCGCGCCTGGAGAGCCCTGCCCATGACTGGTTCCCCTTTCACTCCCCTGAACAAGATTACCCAGAAAAAGGATGAGGAATATTCTGAATTTGTGAGCCGCTTGTTAGAAACGGCCGAAAGGACCCTAGGTAATGCGGCCTCTGATGATCTGATTATTAAAAGGTTGGCCTTTGAGAACGCCAGTGGCCCATGTAGAAACATACTTAATGGACAATGGCAAGACAAAACCTTAAATGAAATGATAAAGTTGTGTCGTGATGTTCAGGACCCCACTACCTCTAAAATCGAAAAAATGTCCCAAGCTGTGCTAGCACTGCAAAACCCTGTAAAAACTATGTCTGAGGCATTCTTGACTATTGGGGCAGCCACAACTAGCGGCCCTAGACTTTGTTTTAGGTGTGGAACTGAGGGCCACTTCGCCAAGCAGTGCCCCACGGGGCCAAATAACCCCTTCGCCCCGCGGAAACGTGCCACACCCGCCACTCCTTGTCCCCGCTGTAGAAAAGGTTTTCACTGGGGCAATGCTTGCAGAGCCACTCATGACTGGGAGGGCAAACCTCTTCCCCCCTTGCCGGGAAACGGCTGGCGGGGTCCGCCCCGGACCCCTCAAGGCCCGGCCCAGCTGGCCACGGGGACATGCCCTGCCACCAACTCTCCAGGGCAACAGCAAGTAGCGCAGGAGTGGACCTGTGTGCCACCACCTATACAGTACTGAGGCCAGAGGAGGGCCCACAATCCATTCCAACAGGCGTTTGTGGTCCACCACCCCCTGGTTTCTTTTTTCTTATCATTGGCCGTGCCTCCACAACCCTCAGGGGTATTACTATACACCCTGCTCTCGTTGATAATGACTACACAGGGGAAATTAAAATAATTGCTTCTGCTTCCGGGGACGTTGTTCGGGTTCAACCCAATCAACGCATTGCACGGGCTTTACCCCTCCCTATGGACACTTCCTTCCCAGCTCTTTATCGTAACAGGGGCCGATCAACACCCGGCTCCTCGGACATTTACTGGGCACAAGCTCTCTCCCAAGAGAGGCCTACTCTATCCCTTAAAATACAGGGAAAAACCTTTCTCGGCCTCCTTGACTCTGGGGCTGATTCCACTGTTATCTCAGAAGCCCATTGGCCGTCTTCTTGGCCGCTGCAACCTTCATTAACCCACCTACAAGGCATTGGACAGAGTTCCAACGCTATGCAGTCCTCCCAGCTTTTACAATGGGAAGATCAGGAAGGTAATAAGGGAACTGTTAGGCCTTTTGTTGTCCCTAATTTACCCGTTAACTTATGGGGAAGAGACATTCTAGCTCAAATGGGGATCATTATGTGCAGTCCCAGCTCAATTGTTACAGAACAGATGTTGAACCAAGGCTTCCTACCCCGTCAGGGAATAGGAAAAAACAAACAAGGTATCACCCAACCGCCGCAGCTACAGCCACACCCCGGCCGTTCAGGCCTTGGCCTTCCAAACAATAGTTATAAGCATTTTTTCTGAGGGCCACTGGTCCTCCCAGCCTACAGGCGGACAAAATCACCTGGAAATCTGATACACCCGTCTGGATCGACCAGTGGCCCCTCCCTAGAGAAAAATTAGAGGCTGCCATAATGTTAGTACAACAACAGTTGGATGCTGGCCATATAGAGCCTTCAAACTCACCTTGGAACACTCCTATTTTTGTAATAAAGAAGAAATCCGGAGCTTGGAGACTACTCCACGACCTCCGAGCAGTCAATAGAACAATGGTTCCAATGGGCTCCCTGCAGCCCGGCCTTCCTGCACCTGTTGCTATTCCTGCGAAGTTTCAAAAGGTAGTGATTGACCTTAAAGATTGCTTTTTCTCCATTCCCCTTCATCCCGATGATGCTAAAAGGTTTGCCTTTTCCATTCCCATAACTAATTGTGTAGGACCCTCCCCACGTTTCCATTGGAAAGTCCTCCCTCAGGGTATGGCCAATAGTCCTACACTTTGCCAAAAATACGTTGCTCAAACAATTGACCCTTTTCGCGTGCAATACCCACATCTTTATATCATTCATTACATGGATGATGTTTTGCTTGCTGGCCCCTCAGAACCAGAGCTCTTACAGGTGACTTCTCTTCTTGTCGATGCATTACAAGAAAGAGGATTACATGTTTCCCCTGATAAAGTCCAGCTAGCCTCCCCCTTCTTTTTTCTTGGTTTTGAACTTCATTCTTCCCAGATCATTACTCAAAAGGCACAGATTAGGACAAGTCATTTGCAAACCCTCAATGATTTTCAGAAGCTCCTGGGAGATATTAATTGGCTCAGACCCTACTTAAAAATCACCACTGGTGATCTGAAGCCTCTCTTTGACACCCTTAGAGGTGATTCTAATCCAGCTTCTCCGCGTGTCTTATCGAAAGAGGGGGAGTTAGCACTACAAAAGATAAATCATGCCATTTCCGTTCAAGAAATAGGATACTACAACCCCCAAAAGAAACTCTGGTTTCTAATTTTCTCAACAACATTTTCCCCCACGGGTCTGCTTTGGCAAGAATTGCCCTTATATTGGATTCATGGCCCTGCAACACCCAATAAGGTACTATCCACCTATATCTCTCTAACCGCATCTCTTCTTCAGGAAGGCAGATCACTTTCTATTAAACTATTTGGAAAGGAACCTGATCATATTGTTTGCCCTTATACCTCCACACAAATATCATGGCTACAACAGAATGATGACACCTGGGCTGTTTCTTCCATATCTTTTCAGGGAACTTTGGATAACCATTACCCAAATGATAAACTAATCCAGTTTCTCAAGGATAATCCGGTAACCTTCCCCAGAATCACAAAAATAGAGCCCATACAAGAAGCTCGACTAGTTTTCACTGATGGCTCATCCTCAGGCACTGCCGCTATATCTGTAGACTCTGTAGTAACGTCTTTTCACACTCCTTATAAATCTGCACAATTGGTAGAGCTTGCGGCCATACTTTGGGTTTTTGAACACATCTCTGACCCAATGAACATATACACTGACAGCGCTTACATAGCCAATTCGGTTCCTGAACTTGAGACTGTCCCCTATATTAAGCCTTCTACTAATGCCTTCTCAATGTTCTTTGAAATCCAAAAACTGATACGAAATAGAAGCCATCCTTTCTTCATTTGCCACATTAGGGCGCATTCTGACCTTCCTGGCCCTCTAGCTGAAGGAAATAGCACTGTAGATGCAGCCACTAAATATGCCTTGTTTTCCACAATGCTGCGATCCACTCCTTTTGAGGCTGCCACTAAAGCCCATGAATTACATCACCTTAATGCACACAGCCTAGCCCAACTTTATAAAATCACCAGAGAACAAGCTAGACAAATTGTGAAACAGTGTCCTGGATGTCTCGTTCACCTTCCTGAACCACACCTTGGAGTTAATCCCCGAGGCCTGATCCCTGGAGAATTATGGCAAATGGATGTCACACATTTCACACCCTTTGGTAAACTAAAATACATCCATGTTTCTATTGATACCTTCAGTGGCTTTCTCATTGCCACCCTACAAACAGGGGAGGCCACCAAACATGTCATTAATCACATTATGGCCTCCTTGACAATTGGCCCTAGACCAAAAGTTCTAAAAACTGACAATGGACCAGGCTATACCAGCCTATCCTTCAAGCAGTTTTGTGCTTACCTACACATTAAGCACATTACTGGTATCCCATATAACCCTCAGGGGCAAGGGATAGTTGAACGTGCCCATCAAACTCTGAAGAGAATGTTGTCAAAACTACAATCAGGATCTGAGAAACTTTATTTACGGGCCAATAACCACAGAACCCTTTTAAATCATGCTCTGTTTGTACTAAATTTTTTAACATTAGACAAGAGCGGTAAGTCACCAGCAGATCGCCTCTGGCATCCTTCTACAGCCAATAATTATGCCCAAGTAAAATGGAAGGACCCACTTACAAATCAATGGCACGGTCCTGATCCTGTCCTAATCTGGGGCAAAGGGCATGCATGCATTTATGACCTTAGTGCACAAAATGCCAGATGGTTGCCTGAACGCCTGGTTAAAATTATCAACCAGCCCAGGGAAAAACCCTGAGAAAGAATCCCTCTGCTCTTTTTCAGGTGCTCGCAACAGATACCGCGAAGAGGAACGCGTGGCAACGTATTCCCCTCTCCACGGGAGACACCCACCATGAGACTCGCCCACTTTATCCTCCCCCTGTTGATCTCCCCTGCATTCTCCTCCCAATATCAACTTTTTAACTATACCTGGATAGTTCAGAATTTGTGGGGAGATGTGGTTTGGAGTAAGTCACAAATCACCCATGACATTCCTTGGCCTACTTTAAGCCCGGATCTCTGCAGAATGACGCAAGGTCAGGAAGGGTGGGACCTTGCTGAGTATTTTAGCCCTAGTGCCCCTAACAGAGATCCTTATGAGACTTGGCAGACCAGAAAATCTGATTTAGGAGGCTGTTCATCGCGTTTTCGCAGAAGCCTTTTAAGACAACATCCACTATACGTCTGCCCTGGCCCAAAACACCGATCCCGAAGCTTGTCTGATTGGTGTGGTTCCTCCACTGATTATTTCTGTAAATCATGGGGATGTGAAACATCAGGGGATACTTACTGGTCTCCCAGTTCCTCCTGGGACCTGATAACTGTTACAGCAGACTATACACACCAGGACCCCTATGAGTTGGGCCTCTCCCCCTTGCATGAATGTTCCACTTGGTGCAACCCACTCAAGATTGACTTTACTGAACCTGGCAAAAAATATTCTGATTGGGCAAAAGGTGTCTCTTGGGGACTGAGGTTGTACAAAACTGGCCCTGACTGGGGCCTCACCTTCTCCCTCAAACTTCTGAAGACTTCTCCTATTGTTTCTCCTCCCGTAGCCGTAGGCCCGAATAGAGAAATGAGACCCAACTATTCGCTTCACAACACAGCGTTGAAAAATAAACCCCATCCCTCTACTGCAATCCCCCCTCTCTCTAACACCACTCTTTTTCGCCCTACTATACTCCACGGACCATCACCACCTACCTCCATGATTCTAAGTCTAGTTAATGCCTCCATACAAACCCTACACACCCTAAACGTATCATTCATTGAAGGATGCTGGGTCTGCTACTCCTCCGCCCCCCCCTTTTATGAAGGCATGGCTCAGTTCGGTGCACCCAACTATACATCAGAGATCTCACAACTTAGATGGGGTACCGACAAAAAACAAGGCCTGACACTTAGCTTAATTACTGGCATTGGCACCTGCATTCTGGGCCCCGATATGCTCCCTCCTTTTCAGCTTGAAGCTATATGCAATCAAACTGTAATCGTCTCTGATAACCATACTTATGCTTCCGCACCTACTGGCTCCTATTTTGCCTGTTCCTCCGGCCTTACCACCTTTCTAGTTATCTCCAAGTTCATCAGCTCCCGTGATTACTGTGTATTGGTAGTTTTGTTCCCTCATGTCACTTTTTACCCAAATGATGACTTCCTAAATATCTGGCAACGAGGGAGAGAAAGCGCCCATAGGGCAAAAAGAGAACCACTGGCTGCACTAACGTTAACCGTCCTTTTAGGTCTAGGAGCTGCAGGGACGGGTACCGGTATTGCCGCCCTCGTTCAAAATGATAGACAGATATCACAACTTAGTGCAGCTATAGACAAAGATTTAGAGGAATTACAGACAGGATTACAGCACCTCAAAGACTCAGTAGCATCTCTGGCGGAAGTTGTATTACAAAACAGAAGAGGTTTGGACCTCCTCTTCTTACAACAAGGAGGTCTGTGCGCAGCCCTGAAAGAAGAGTGCTGCTTTTACTCAGATAGGCTAGGACTTGTGGAAAACAGCTTGAGTAAGGTCAGAGAGAGCTTAGAAAAAAGGAAAAAAGAGAGGGAACAACAAGAATCCTGGTATAAGAATTGGTTCTCCACCTCCCCATGGCTTTCTACACTCCTTCCTAGCCTTCTTGGACCACTCCTAGGCCTTCTCCTACTCATTTCTTTCGGCCCTTGGGCCTTTAACAAACTAACCACCTTTGTTAAATCTCAGGTAGATTCAGCTATTGACCGGAAGAGACATATATTTTACAGCAGGCTGCAGGAACATGACGCCCCTGAGCCCCCAGATAACCGGCTTCAGTTTACCGAAGATCTCCTTAAAGAACCCTGGTACCGGAGGTGGAAGAAGAGACTCTACTCCCCTTGCTGAACAGCCCACCAACCCCTCCCCTGCTTTCCCCATCCTTGAGCATCCTAGCTCCCATTATCCTTTGCGTGTGTTATTGATACTTTACCCTTACTCTGATTTCTATGAGTCTCCTCCACTATGCTCCCGACAGAGAAGCTGTGGACTGCGCCAATGACGGGAATATTGTGGCCCCATGACCTGGATAATCATGCCATTGGCTGCAGAGGTACCCAATGACGGGATTATTGTGGGTCCACCTACCCGAAATGCTGGAGGTGGGGGCCACCCACATAGCCTAAGACAGGGGCCCTGCCCACTTTCGGTACCAGGCATGGAGTCAGGCCACATAGCCTAAGACAGGCCAGCCACCTCCCCTTTTTAAATAAAAACGGGGGACATGCCGGAGACTGGAGACTGAATTGTCAGCTACTATCTTCTCCTTCTTCTTAGTTGTCAGGGGCACAATGGACCAATGCCCTTCCTGGGGGGAAGAGAGTACTAGGAAGTCCTGACCTGCTGACGTGGCTCTGCCAGCTCAGCGCTAGAAAGACTTCCTGGTCTGAGACTAAGCAGCCACCAACCAACCAGAAGGGGATACGACCCGGGATAGGGAATCATGCCCTTTTTTGGTTTGGTCTGGAGGGGCTCGCACCAATGAGATGAAAAACTCCACCCCCAGGATATGACTTTGTAGTAATTGCTTATATAAACCCTCCCCTGGTGCAATAAAGAGAGACTGCTTGACACCAACTATGCTTTAGTCTCCTTCCTCTTCGTGATCCTGTTCCCAGGTCTCTTAGACCTTCCTCGAGCCCTGCTCCCCCGGCACTCTCCGGTTTCGGTCACCCACGTCTGTTTGGCCTGCAGGACGGGTCACTCATTTTACTTGTTTTTTCACTTCAGATCTTTGCATTGAGAAGTCAGTATTCCCAGACAACTGATTGAAATATACTTCCCACACTAATTACACGTCTTTTTCTATCTATTAAAATATGAATTATTTCATTTTTCACAATGTTACTTGTTAATCACTATGTCTAGCACTTACTATTTCCTTTTGCAACAGAAGTATTCTTTAAGTAAAAGTGTATGGCTTCTGGGTAGCCTATAAGACTATGACCTCTTGTGTTCTTTTTTCCTGAACCATGCTTGCCCCATAATTTGAACTTTCCTCATTGTATCCCATCCTTGCATCAAAGTTACTTTCAGAATACATTTGCAAAATGAGGAGGCCCTGCTCCAAAACCTCTAAGGTTCCTTCCCATTCTGAATCTAAGATCCCACAATCCTATATTGATTTAATTTGGAATGCTGATTGAGTTTTCCCCATAATTCCTCTACTTCTTTATCTTTGATAACTAAGACTGATTCATAATTTTCAGCTTTTGCATGGTAGTCTTTGTACAAATACTTTTAAGTACTGCAAAATGAGATAACTAGATATCCCATGAAATAATATTTCTTTTTACCTTCAGAATGTGATAAAAAAAAACAAAACTAATTACACGAACTCCTTTCTTTACCTCTCCAAGAAGTACCAGTGAGAACAAGAATATTAAGGGAATCAGCAGGGAAACAAATGCAAAAGAAGGTAGCTTAACATTACTAGATCTCAAACTGTATTACAAACTGATAATCATCAAAACAATCTGGTACTGGCTAAGAAATAGAGTGGTAGATCAGTGGAATAGATTGGATACACGATATATAACTGAAAGCAGACCATTGTAACCTAGTGTTTTATAAACCCCAAAACTCAACCTTTTGGGACGGGAAAACTGGAAAGCCATTCGGCAGAAATTAGGTATAAATCAAAATCTCATGCCAAGATTAAATCACAATAGGTACATAATTTAGGGATAAAAGGTGATACCATAAGCAAGTTAGGTGAGCATGAAAACCTTTACCTTCAGATATATGGATAAGGGAAGAATCTACAATCAAACAAGAGATAGAGAGGATCATAGGATATAAAATGGATAACTTTGATCACATTAAACTAAAAAGGTTTTACGCAAGCAAAACTAATTCAGCCAAGATTAGAAGGAAAGCGAAGCTGGGAGCGGGAGGGGATTTATATCAAATTCTCTGATAAAGGCCTTATTTCTCAATTATGTAGGAAAATGAATCAAATTTAGAGATACAAGTCATTCCCTCATTGGTAAATAATCAAAGGATATGAACAGGCAGTTTTCACGTAAAGAAATCAAAGCTATCTATAGTCACATGAAAAAATGCTCTAAATCACTACTGATCAAAGAAAAGAAAATTAAAACAACTCTGAGGTACCACCTTATACTATCTGATCAGCTAATATGAGAGAAAAGGAAAATGACAAATGTTGGAGGGAATGAAAAATTAGAACACTAATGTACTGTTACTGGAGTTGTAAACTGCTTCAACCATTCTGGAAAGCAATTTGGAACTATGCCCAAAGGGTTATAAAACTGTATACAATCCTTTAGTCTAGCAATACCACTACCACATCTGTATCACAAAGAGATTTTTTAAAAAGGAAAAGGACTTATATGTGCAAAAATATTTACTGCAGCTCTTTCTGTGGTGGCAAAAAAATAGAAAACTGAGGGAAAGTCCATCAATTGGGGAGCAGTTGAGCAAGTTGTGGTATATGAATATGATGGAATATTATTGTGCTATAAAAATGACAAGCAGGATAACTTCAGAAAAACTTGGGAAGACTCATATGAATTGATGCAAAGTAAAGTAAGCAGCACATTGTACAGTTACAGCAATATTACATGATGATCAATTGTGAATGACTTAGCCATTCTGATTGATACAACGATCCAAACAGTTCTGAAGGACTTATGATTCTACCTACCTCCAAAGAAAGAACCAATGGAGTCTAAAAACAGTTGAAGCATATTTTTTTCACTTTCTTTATTTTTTTGCCTTCTTTGCAACATGGTTAATATATTTTAAAAAATTCCACATGCAAAATTGATGTAACATGTCTTGCCTTTACAGTGGGTGAAAGAGGGGTGAGAGGGAAGGAAAGAATTCAGAACTCAATTTTTTTAAATGAATGTTAAAAGTAACTAAATAATTAAAAAAAAGAAGTACCTGTGACCCATCCTTTCCATTAACCTGTAACTTCTTTCTTTATTCTGGTTTCATTTATAGCAAAAATATCCATAATGATATTATTCCACTTCTCCAGTGATATGTACATTCATTTACTGGTCAATGGACAAGGATCTCACATTTAAAATACTAACACACAAATTAAAGTTTAAAGATCATCTAAAAATTGATTCTTGATGCCTTCTTGTCCCTTTTCCATCATTTTCCCTACTGTTATCCCCGAAGAAGCATTAGGGATACCATTGGACTAAAAGCCAATGTTTTTCTTCGTTTCATAAACTGCCACAACCAAAAATTTAATCAACAAGTGGCCACCACCTATTGGTGATGGCCACTTCTGATTTATCTCCAGATATACACATCTCCTCTAAACTGAGAAAATCAAACTTTCACCCCATAGTCCCCTGAAACTAACATTCTATTTCCGTTCTCTCACTCACAGTTGGATTTATGGAATGTGTACTCTATACCCACTGCTTTCATTTCCTCATCCATCCATACACTCTTTAACCTCCAGGTAATTAAGCTTTAATTCCCCACACATAATAAAATACCACTCTTAAATGGCAAAATCATATTTTTACACCTCAATCAATTCTCTATAACTTCTCTGAAACCACTGCTACCACCACAACCCGATTCTCTTACATCACTGCTCATTTTCTGTCTCCTATCATGGTTTTTAAACCATAACAGTGATTGTTCACTGATGCTTATTTCTTAGTGTCTTGGATTTCTCTTTATACTCACCCTCTGAGAACAATTTCACTCTCATTTAGTTCAATAAATCTATGATCTCACTGATGTGAGCATTCTCTCTATCAACACAGATAGCAATCAGATCATATTTTCTTATCCTGTGCAATTCTTGTTTATATTCTTTCATATATCCTCCAAAGAAAATCCATCTAATGTACTGAAGAACTTCCTCTGAATCGTTTAGTATTTTTTGGATATTAGTGCAATCCTTAAGGTGTCCATCTATTATCTCTGCCCATTTTTTCCAGCCCCATACCTAGGCGATCCTTGAAAATATATTGCAGGAGTAGAAAGACTCACGTATGCTAGCTCCGAATCCACAGCCCATAAATTTCCTGTAAAAAGAACTCCCCACAAATTCTGGAGCACTGCAAGCCACACACCAATGCAGTGGAAGAGATTCCGTTCCAGAGAGCCTTGGAAAGCCATCCCTGGGGGTCCATCGCACTCCAGATGTGGAGTCCAGCCCTGTGCTGCCCTGGCCGTGGGGCCCCAGAGGAGCAGATCCCAGCAGGCTTCAGGGACGGAATCTCCAGTGGCCGCAAAGGTCCCTCCACCCACAGGTACTACAAGTCAGTGAGAGAGATGTCTGGGCTGGCTGAAAGGGGAGCGGGGTGTCTCCAAGACTCGGGCCCCCTCGGGAGGCAACGGCAGAGGCACCCGGGACTCCCCAAGCAGGAAGCAGCTCCATTGTTGAAGGTCTCTGCATAAACCCCCTGAGGGAACTGAGCCAGGGAGGCGGCCCTGCCCCTACCTGAGCACCAGAACTTAAGCTCACATTGAATAGCAGCCGCACCCGCTGCTGAAAGCCCTGACGCTGGGAAGCAGCATTTGAATCTCAGACCCCAAGCACTAGCTGGGCGGATCTAGGCGGGGGTACAGAGGAATCTCAGAAGTCAAGTAACTGGTTGGGAAAATGCCCAGAAAAAGGAAACAAAATAAGACCACAGAGAGCTACTTCCTTGGGGAAGAGATGTTCCTTCCTCCTTTCATTTCTGATGAGGAAGTACAATGCTTGCCATCAGGGAAAGATGTGAAGGTCAAGGCCTCTCTATCCCAGACATCTGAGGTAGATGTCCGGTGGACTCAGGCCATGGAAGAGCTCTAAAAGGATTTTGAAAATCAAGTTAGACAGGTGGAGGAAAAACTGGGAAGAGAAATGAGAGAGATGCAAGAAAAGCATGAAAAACGGGTCAATACCTTGGTAAAGGAAACCCAAAAAAATGCTGAAGAAAATAACACCTTGAAAAATAGGCTCATTCAATTGGCAAAAGAGGTTCAAAAAGCCAATGAAGAGAAGAAGGCTTTCAAAAGCATAATTAGCCAAATGGAAAAAGAGGTTCAAAGGCTCACTGAAGAAAATAGTTCTCTCA
This sequence comes from Bettongia penicillata ogilbyi, assembly GCA_023548195.1. NCBI lineage: Eukaryota > Metazoa > Chordata > Mammalia > Diprotodontia > Potoroidae > Bettongia > Bettongia penicillata. Next base: position 663,653 of record JAJHZJ010000721.1, read on the forward strand.
AGATTAGAATGGAACAGATGGAGGCTAATGACTTTCTGAGAAACCAAGAAATCACAAAACAAAACCAAAAGAATGAAAAAATGGAAGAGAATGTGAAATATCTCATTGGAAAAACAACTGACCTGGAAAATAGATCCAGGAGAGACAATTTAAAAATTATGGGACTACCTGAAAACCATGATCAAAAAAAGAGCTAGACATCATCTTTCATGAAATTATCAAGGAAAACTGCCCTGACATTCTACAACCAGAGGGCAAAATAAGTACTGAAGGAATCCACCGATCACCGCCTGAAAGAGATCCAAAAAGAGAAACTCCTAGGAACATTGTGGCCAAATTCCAGAATTCCCAGGTCAAGGAGAAAATATTGCAAGCAGCTAAAAAGAAACAATTCTAGTATTGTGGAAATACAATCAGGATAACACAAGATCTAGCAGCTTCTACATTAAAGGATTGAAGGGCGTGGAATAGGATATTCCAGAAGTCAAAGGAACTAGGACTCAAACCAAGAATCACCTACCCAGCAAAACTGAGTATAATACTTCAGGGGAAAATATGGTCTTTCAATGAAACAGAGGACTTTCAAGCATTCTTGATGAAAAGACCAGAGCTGAAAAGAAAATTTGACTTTCAAACACAAGAATGAGAAGAAGCATGAAAAAGTAAACAGCAAAGAGAAGTCAGAAGGGACTTACCAAAGGTGAACTGTTTACATTCCTACATGGAAAGACAATATATGTAACTCTTAAAACTTTTCAGTATCTGGGTAGTTGGTGGGACCACACACACACATACACACACACACATGCACACACACACGTACATGTGTGCATGCACACACACATGTACATGCATGCACACACACATACACACATGCAGGCACACACAGAGACAGAGAACACAGAGTGAATTGAATAGGATGGGACCATACCTAAAAGAAATTAAGGTAAATGGTGAGAGAGAAATGTAGTGGGAGGAGAGAGGGTGAAATGGAATGGAGTAAATTATATCTCATTCAAGAGGCAAGCAGGAGACTTTGTAGTGGAGGGAAAAAGAGAAGGGCTGAGAAAAAAAACATGAAGTTTACCCTCATCACATTCGACTAAAGGAAGGAGTAAAATGCACACTCATTTTGGTATAAAAACCTATCTTACAGTACAGGAAAGTGGGGGAGAAGGAGATATGCAGGGAGGGAGGGATGATGGAAGGGAGGGCAATGGGAGAAGGGAGCAATTTGAAGTCAACACTCAGGGAGGGACAGGATCAAAGGACAGAATAGAAACAATGGGGGGCAGGATAGGATGGAGGGAAATACAGTTAGTCTTACACAACACAACTGTTATTGAAGTCATTTGCAAAACTACACCGATATGGCCTATATTGAATTGCCTGCCTTCCCAAAGGGAATGGGTGGGGAGGGAGGGATGGGGAGAATTTGGAACTCAAAGTTTTAGGAACAACTGTTGAGTATTGTTCTTGCTACTAGGAAATAAGAAATACAGTTAATGGGGAATAGAAAGTCATCTGGCCCTACAGGACAAAAGAGAAGATGGGGACAACGGAAGGGAGGGATGATAGAAGAGAAAGATTGGTGATAGGGAAAATTAGAATGCTCAGTGTATTGGGGGTGGGGGGAGGGGATGAATGGGGAGAAAATTTGGAACCCAAAATTTGTGAAAATGAATGTAAAAAGTTAAATAAATAAATTTATATATAAAAAAAGAAAATATATTGCAGACAATATGTACCAACTATATGCCTTTCTGATAGCTTTCACAGCACTTACAATTTTCATTCTTCTAAAATCTTAGTATTCACAGTCTTATGGTAACACCAAGAAAATGACTCAAAGGATGGATTTTCATGTTTGGGAACAACTTCAGGATTAATGAAAGTGCTGTGCCATTTCCCAAGCTGCTCTTCCATGCAATTCTGGGAGAAATTCATTGCCCTTCTAGGGGATGGATCTAAGATCTAGGGACTGAAAAGCTAATGGCATTCTTATAAGAAATTTCCAAGTAAGAGAATGTAGGTGAATAAGTCACCAGCTGCTAATGTCTTCTCAGTTACCTTTTTTGATATTGATGATCTATTTTATTATTTTGGAATGTCCTCCTTCTTATGAGATCTTGAAAACTCAGTCCCTAAGTTTCTTTAAAACTATGTTGCCACCAATCTAAATATTTTGTCTTATCTATGCACTCTTCTCTGCCTCATATCCTTAAATATCATTTCCATATTCTCATATAGTTCATTAGATATGAGGTGTTAAAATAAGAAAATCACAAAATTCCAATTTGGAATGGACCTCTGAGATTATCTAAGCCAACAGGCATGTGAAAAGAATTCCTTCTACACCATGCTCTAAAAGTGGTTATTCAGCTTTGCCTGAAGAACTCCAAAGGAAGAAAGAGGTAGGAAGGGGGAGCCAGGAAGGAGGGAGACACAGGTCAGTAAGTTTGACTTCTATTCCCGGCAAAGTTCTTGCACATACTATTAAAGACATGGTTAGTGTGTATCTAGAAGAGGAAATAATTTACAAAAATTCATCAAGAGTAGTCCATACATAGAGATGGCCTCATTTATTTCCCTTTGGAACACAGCTGCTAAATTGTAGCTCAGAGTGATGAGGACTAGGGTCACCCCAAAATCTTGGGGTACATGTTTTACGTCTTGAAACAATTTGCTCAGGCTGCCTCCAAATCAAGTAAAGGCATTATTGGGGGATAACACAACATACCAAGCGGGTTCCTTTGCCCCTTAAGGGAGATGCAGTTTAAGGAGGTTGTAGCCCCCTAAGGGAGGGGGGGTTGCCCCCCCAAGGGAGAGGGCCACTTAAGGGAGATGCCTCCTTAAGGGAGATGCCCTTACGGGGAACACCCTCCAATTAAGGAAGACGCTCCCTAGCAGGAGAGGCTAGGAATTCTTATAGAGTAAAAGAGTAAAACCTGTTGTGTTATTCTTATTATGGAAAAAATGGAGAAATGTTGGCTCGATAATTGATTGTACAATTAGATGGATTTGAACCGACTGAATAATTATCTAGAGGATTATTAACGGATCTTTGTCACCTTGTAAGGAGTTTTCCCATGGTGCACCTCAGAGAGCTATGCTTTTTATGTTTGATATTTTTATCAATGACTGGTTATTTTTTAAGATGAATGAAAGCTAGAAGGGATAGTTAACACAGAGATGACAGAAACAGAATTCAAAAACATCTTGATAGGCTATAAGATACTGGATTGAATTGAGTAAGATGGAATTTAATAGGAATAAATGTAAACTCTTTCATTTAAGTTCAAAAACTAAACTTCCCCAGTGCAAGATGTGGGAAGCATTGCTTAAGGGAATTCTGAGGAGAATTTGGCAGTTTTAGCGAACCGTGCTCTCTGTAGAAAGTGTAATTTGGCTGCCAAAAAAGCTAGTAAGATCTTGTTGCACGGCATTGCAAAAAAAAAGAAAAAGAAAAAAAAAAGCATAACTTACAAGAATAAAGAGGTACTAACCCTGTTGTATTCTGCCCTGGTCAGACTACATTTGATGTGTTGTGTTCAGTTCTTGGTGACATATTTAAGAAAGGACATTTATAAGCTAGAGAGTATTCAGAAGAAAGCATGAGGTTTGTTATAGGGGCCTTGAGGATGTTTAACCTGGAGAAGACTTGGAGAACCATATTGGATATCTTCAGGTTAGGACTTTGCCACCTGAAGAAGGGCTGGACTTGTTCTGTCTGGCTCTAGAGGTCAGTACTAGGAGTAATGGTTAGAAGTTACCAAGAGGCAAATTTAGATTTCATGTAAGGAAAATGTCCTAATAATCAGAGCTATCCAAAAGTGAAAGGGATCACCTCAGGAGGTCATGGGTCATCTCCTCTCCCTCTCTCTTCCCCTTTCCCACAACATATTCGGTGAGCCAATGGCACTAGCCTCCTTGATATTGCATCAGCTGCCTCTCCATTTTCACTGGCTGCTTCCCATTAAAGGAAAAGTCTCCCTCCTCATCTCTGCCAGCTGGCTTCCCTGGCTTTCTTCAAGTCCCAGCTAAAATCCCAACAACTACAGGAAACCTTTTTCAACCCTGCTTCTAACGTAGGCGTCTTAGAACCACAGGTTAATGTGGAAATAGAAAGAATCCACCAGTCACCCCCTGAAAGAAATTCCCAAATGAAAATTCCCAGGACCATTATAATTTTTTGTTGTTTTGCACTTTTAAATTTTGTTTTAGCTACTTTTTTCCTCTATTTAGGTGTGGGGAGGCAGTCTGAACACATCCCGGCAAGCATCAAGGCAAGCATGAGCCTAGAGGAACACTGTGCAATTAAGTTTTAGTGGTAAGGTGTCACATGTTAGTGATTATTACACAAAAGACTGTTAACTCAGGGATCAGTTAAGAGCCATGATGAAGGTATCATGGGAATTTTTGCGAACTCTTCACAGGAAAGGGGAAGATATTTGGGAAATTCAAATCTACTAATATTTATTAATCCCCTGTTATGTACAAGGTACTAGACTGGAGAACTAAAAACAAAATAAACAAGTCTGACCTCAGGAAGCTTACATTCTATGGAATAGGGAAGAGGTCTAGGAGGAGAGAATACAACATATAAATAGAATGATAAATATATACATCATCATTTGAAGAAAGAAAGAGCATCATCACTAGGGAAACTTTCCATAGCAGACAGTATAAGGGTTAAGTGAAGATTCTAAGAGGTAGATGTAAGAAGGGAGTATATGCTAAGGATAATAGTCTGGACAAAAGCACAATGGCAAGAGATAGAATCCTGGATTCAGAGAATAGTAAATTCTGCTGCAATGCAGAGTGTTCAAAGTGAAATCATGTGAAATTAACTTAGAAATGGAAGAACATGAAACTTGGAAGTCTAATGCAATAGGCAGTTTTTATCCAAAGAACAAGGGGTCCACAGGGTACACTGGAAGGGAAGCTTGATTGGGCTATAGATAGAGGAGAAATAAGAATGTGATGGATGAGTAGGAAGAAGCACAAGGTGGCAATATGGAAAGGGAGCTTCTGCCTAGGCAGCCTGGGACTCTGAATATACAATAGGGATTCTGAAGACTGCAGAACAAGGGTATCACATCCTTCACAGGAGCAATGAGACTGTTGATTTGATTATCATTCTCACTACAGTAAGAAGTGAGAGTGGAAAAGATAGTGGGGGTTGGGCAATGCATGGACAATGGTAGGACAGATGGCAAATCTGGTCCTGCCCAGAGATCAGTGGCCAGACAGTCAAAGGAAGGTATTGCAGTCTTAGAAGGACCCATGTCCCTCCCAGAGAGGGGTGAGGTATGGTTCATTCACTCCTAATTCAATCTGCCCCAGGGCCAGGTCTAATGCTGAGCTGAGTACAGATTATGATACGCAGTTCTGTGGGCAGCCCATTCAGCTAGATTGCACAGAGCTAAGTACTTATTTCTTGAATGGATGGATAGTGAACTAGACTGTGTCATTTTTTTGTATCTCCAGCACTTAGCAAAACATCTGGTATAATAGCAGGTACTTAACGCTTATTGAATGAAATGCTTTTTAGATAAAAAAATATACTCTTTAGGTTAGCTAATTTTAAAATTCTTTCACATACCAGTAGGTCCCAACCTACTTTTCCAGACTGCTAGACATCACTCCCCTTTCCCACCCTTTGTGGTCCAGTCAAACTGTCTTTACATTGGCTGTGCCCCATGCTTGGGATATCCTCCCTCCCTGGGATGTGTTTACCTCTTAGACCCCCTTGCTTCCTTCAAAACTCATCTGAAGAACCACATTCTTCAGTCAGTCTTTCCTGATCTCCCTAGTGGCTAGTGCCCTCCTGACCAAAATTACCATGTAGCTTACTTTGCATATATTTTGTATGTTCACTTAGATATGTCCATGTTGCCTCCCCTCCTACAACACAAGCTCCTTGAGGAGTTGCTTCATTCTTGCCTTTGTGACTCCAGTGCCTGGCACGGTGCCTAGCACATAACAGTGTTTAGTAGAAGTTGCTTTCAGGAAGTTGCTCATATGGTCAATGATCCCAAGTTGCTCCCTGAAACAAAAAGCCATCTTTGGAGAAGTCAAGTAACTGGCTGGGAAAATGCCTAGAAAAGGGAAGAAAAATAAGACTATAGAGAGTTTTTTCCAACAAATGCAAATGATCCTGACTTTCGGATCTGACAGGGAGGGGGACATATTCTTGCCATCAGGGAAAGACGTGGAGGGCGGGGCCTCGGTACCCCAGACATCCCAGGGGGATGTCGGGTGGGCTCAGGCCTTGGAGGAGCTCAGAAAGGATTTTGAAAGGCAAGTTGGACAGGTGGAGGAAAAACTGGGAAGAGAAATGAGAGAGATGCAAGAAAAGTATGAAAAACGGGTCAATACCTTGGTAAAGGAGACCCAAAAAAATGCTGAAGAAAATAACACCTTGAAGAACAGGCTCACTCAATTGGCAAAAGAGGTTCAAAAAGCCAATGAGGAGAAGAATGCTTTCAAAAGCAGAATTAGCCAAATGGAAAAAGAGGTTCAAAAGCTCATTGAAGAGAATAGTTCTCTCAAAATTAGAACAGAAGAGATGGAGGCTAATGACTTTCTGAGAAACCAAGAAATCACCAAACAAAACCAAAAGAATGAAAAAATGGAAGAGAATGTGAAATATCTCATGGGAAAAACAACTAACCTGGAGAATAGATCCAAGAGAGACAATTTAAAAATTATGGGACTACCTGAAAGTCATGATCAAAAAAAGAGCCTAGATATCATCTTCCATGAAATTATCAAGGAAAACTGCCCTGACATTCTACAACCAGAGGGCAAAATAAGTATTGAAAGAATCCATCGATCACCACCTGAAAGAGATCCAAAAAGAGAAACTCCTAGGAACATTGTGGCCAAATTCCAGAACTCCCAGGTCAAGGAGAAAATCTTACAAGCCGCTAGAAAGAAACAATTCCAGTATTGTGGAAATAAAATCAGGATAACTCAAGATCTAGCAGCTTCTACATTAAGGGATCGAAGGGCGTGGAATAGGATATTCCAGAAGTCAAAGGAACTAGGACTCAAACCAAGAATCACCTACCCAGCAAAACTGAGTATAATACTTCAGGGGAAAATATGGTCTTTCAATGAAACAGAGGACTTTCAAGCATTCTTGATGAAAAGACCAGAGCTGAAAAGAAAATTTGACTTTCAGACACAAGAATGAGAAGAAGTATGAAAAAGTAAACAGCAAAGAGAAGTCTTAAGGGACTTACCAGAAGTGAACTGTTTACATTCCTACATGGAAATACAATATTTGTAACTCTTAAAACTTTTCAGTATCGGGGTAGTTGGTAGGAACACACAGACACATGTACACGCATGCACGCACATACACATACACACATGCACACACATACAGAGACAGTAAGCACAGAGTGAATTGAATAGGATGGGACCATATCTTAAAAGAAATTAAGGTAAATGGTGAGAGAGAAATGTAGAGGGAGGAAAGAGGGTGAAATGGAATGGGGTAATTATATGTCATTTAAGAGACAAGTAGGAGACTTTTTAGTGGAGGGAAAAAGAGGAGAGCTGAGGAAAAAAAAAAACAAGAAGTTTACCCTCATCACATTTGACTAAAGGAAGGAATAAAATGCACACTCATTTTGGTATGAAAACCTATCTTACAGTATAGGAAAGTGGGGGAGAAGGAGATAAGCAAGGGGGGGATGATGGAAGGGAGGGCAAAGGGAGGAGGGAGCAATAAAAAAAATTTTAAAAAAAGCCATCTTTGAACATCTATATTCTTCTCATAGGGTCATAGAGTGATAAGTCATGGAACACCACCATCTCTGATGAATCAAAATTCTGCATAACACTAAGAGCAATGAAAAGATGTGGTGGAAGTAAGGAGTCTGCTACGTATTATCAGAGATGACTTGCCCAGTGGAATAAAAGAAATTACCAAGGAAATGTCTGATTAGAAAAGAGAGTGGCCAGTTATATAGGGAGAGTAAAGAGTAACAAATAGCCCAGATGTTGCACAGATATCCTGGTAAAGGCAAAAGACCTAGATAAGGATATTTGCATAGTGGGAAGATCCCATATGGAAGTTCAGTGGAAAGCCATGGACAAGAGTCACCCAGAATGAGAAAGCATTGGTGGGCTTCAGTCTTTACCTTTAGAAAAATACTGGAACAGATTGCTGATCCATTAAAGCATTACATTAGGACTAATATTTCAGGGAAATAATTCTGAAATTTTTTAAGGGGTATAAAAGATCTGATCAAAATCAAATACTTTCTTTAAAATAATCATAACAACTAAAAAGTTCTTACCCTTCTCATGCGTAATTCTTCTAATGCCTCTAACAAACTTGCTTTAAATTCTAATATCTGGATAGAAAACAATGGTTCTGAAGAACTTTGAAGAGAATAGGAAGTTGACTCAGTCGTAAAGTCTTTATCCATAATAAAATTTGGTTCCTGCAATATAAAAATTTTAAAAAAGATTAAACAGTAGTGCAAGATGAAGCATAATTATAGTAAAAACTTCCGTTTCTACTCATTTTAACTTCTGTACCTCTGACATTAAGAGATAGCATGGTACAGTGAGTAATAATAGCTGGCTAGTAGTTAGGTGGTATTTTTTTATTTGATTCTCACAACAATCTGTGAAGTAAGTGGTATTATTATCTCATTTTATAGATGAGAAAAATTGAGGCTGACAAATGGCAAATGATTTACACGGAGTCACATAGCTAATAAGCTGTCTGAGGCAATATTTGAATTCAAGTCTTTTTGACCCTCAGTCCAGCATGCTACTCACTTCACCACCTCACTTCTTCTAGAAAATGGAAAGCTGAACTTGAGTCCTCAAAACCCATGTTCAAATTAGTGCTTCAGGCTCTCAGTACCCCAGGCCCTGGAACCCTGAATGCCCAAGGCTCTAGGTTGCTCATCAGTCACCAATCTGCATTGGTAGAAAGAGCTCACAGGAGCAAAATAAGGCCCAGAGTCATGCAGTGACTTCCCTATGGCCATAGAGATAGAAAGCATCAGAAAGGGTCTTCAAACTCAAGCCCTCCTACTAATAAGGCATGGACTTTCAACTGCACTATAGGAAAATATTATTCACTTAACAATCAAAATAAGCTTAACTACAAACTTCCTTGAAATGTCTAAATACAAGAGAAGGAAGAGAAAAGAGGTATAAGAAATGTTTGTTACCCTCCAGGAACATGGAAGAACAAAACTAATATACATGAAATTCACCACAACGCCTGTTTCCTTCAAACTCAATACGGAGCCGCTTTCAAGGTGAAAGCTCTCTTGATCCCCCAGCTGCGAGTGTCTTCATACCCCAAATTACCTTGCATTTATAAACATCTAGGCATGTGTCCCCCACAATAGCACCTGAGTTCCTTGAGGGAAAAACTGTTTTAGTAGCGCCTGCACCCAGTACGGTCCCTGGCACACAATAAGAACTAACAGGCGTTTATTGATTGAAAAAGGTAGCTAGGTAATGTAGTGAACAGTGTTGGCCCCAGAGGCAGGAAGATTCAACTTCCTGAGTTCATATTTGGCCTCACACGCCTCCTAGCTGTGTGATCCTGGACAAGTCACTTAATTCTGTTTGCCTCAATTTCCTCACCTGTAAAATGAGCTGGAGAAGGAAATAGCAAACCACTCCTGTGTCTTTGCCAAGAAAGCCCCAAATGGGGTCACAAAAAGTCAGACGTGACTGAAAAATGACTGAACAACAAAACTGATTGAAAAATATTAAGGGTTAAACTGTATAGTTTGGAATACTATAGCAGAAACAGCAATGGATTTAGTGTCAAAGTATTAAGACTCTTGTTCCCACCTCTACCATTTACTAGCTGAGTAAGGTGTTAATAGTAGAAGTCAAAGGACTTGACCGTGAATAGCAGCTATGCCATTTACTGCCAGCATGACCTTGGCTAAATCATTTCATTTACCCAGGACGTTACATTCCTCATCTCTAAAATGGAAATATTTTTCTACTGCCCACAGCATTAGCATAAAAAGATTCTCAAGCGTTCCACAACTGTGAAAGCGCGCGATTCTGTTATGCTGATAGTATTGTGCATGTTATCACTGAATGGAGTTGTTATAATTCGTACTGATGCTGTGTTCCCTTTATCAGGGAAGCTTTTAAACACAATGTATAAAACAGGAGACAAAAGTCTTCTAATCTGTGCCCAATCACCCCCGTGAGTGTTCACAGACCGATAGCTACAGAGCATTACATAACAAACAAGCATCTACCTGCCCAGAGTTCACAATGCAGCGCTTTGTCTCCCACCGTCAAAGATGTCATGTTTAATGTGCAAGAGATTACTCTAACGAGAGCAGGTGTTTATGTGGTCGATGAGTATCTTAATAATAACTAACGTTTGTACTAAACTTTAAGGTAGGACTTGCAAAGCACATCACATATGTTATCTGATCCTTATAACTCAGTGAGATGGATGCTATTATGCTCTGCATAGTTTAAATAAAAAAATGAATCCGAGAGCAATGAAGTGATTTGTTCAGAGATACCCAGCTAGCAAATGTCTGAGGAAGGATTTGAATTCGTCTTCCTAAAGTCAAGTCCATAGTGGTCTATCACTTGACCATTCTGTCTCAGAGTAAAAAATAACTTAATAACTCTAAACAGAACAGTATGAAATGGAAAAGGCTTTTAATCTGTCAACTGTTGATTTTAGAAGACTACGTTTAACTCTAAGAAATTTTATCTAGTAAAAAGAAGTAACGATATACTTGGTGAAAAAAAGACATTTTAAAAATTACATAAAGAATCAAAGGAGATTAACCTCAACTATCCATGGGTTTCCCATTGCCTCCAAGACTTAGGCTAGGATCCCAAGCTTCGTAATATAGCTATAGAATAGAACAACATTATTCAGCCTACATGGAGTGAAACTTATGACCCTAGCTTCATTGTCATCATATTCTAATCCAAAATGGTTTAACACCTTATAAATTCACAAGGTAAAAACCCCTATTTTCCATTAAAACAGAGTAACATTTCTAACAAAAGCACATATGAAGTTGCCAATGGTATTGTAGAAAGTTAGTCATACACACACAAAATAATCTATTTCCTTCAGTCTTCCATTCTTCCTTACTTTTGTCCACCCAAACAACTTTCATAATTCAAACTGCTTTAGAACAAGGACCATTAACAATGTATGTAACTATGCTAAAAGACTGACAAGATCATTTTCTAATGTCATTCCCAATTGAGGTAGCAAAAAATATTCTCACAGAAAAATATCCCCACAGGAAAAAAGACAATTCCTACATATACTACAATTATTCTTAAGGTGTCCCTAGATGGACAGTTATAAGAGAAGGGGAAAATTTAAAAACATACAGTGCAGTCTTCTTCTTCAAGTAGATATTATAAAAATAAAAATACCATAAAAATTTTAATGGTTAAAACAACTTCTTTGACACATTTATCACATTTGCTTTTCTACCGCTTTATATAAATGGAGAAACTGCTTTGTTTAAAGCATATAACAACATTCTATATTTTACCATATTTTAAGTACCATAAAGGTGATTATATCTTTGAACAGTACTTATTAAAAATTACATCTTAAATACTCTACAACAGAAAGTAAGTTAGCCTATAAGCCTGATAGGGGTCAGAGTAATAACACACAATGGACAAATTACACTGTCATTCTACTTAAATTATTTAAGTTATTTAATTTGACCTGTAGATAGTCTCTTGTCTTCTCATCATGCCTGACTTTTAAGTGGGAGGTCTTCATTCATGATGATCCTTTAATGGAAGCAAAGCTTTCTCCATTTAACCCATAGTGTTATCAATCATGTACAGGGATAAATGAGCCTGTAAGATTTTGCCAGTATCACAAATGACACTGTGACCTGAGGCCAACATCTTTATTTGCTTCTCCAGTGATTCACTTCAGCAGATATTAACCAATTTTATAATCCATGAAAGGCAAAATTAAAGGACACCATCCATAAAACAGAATAATTCCTATCAGCAACAAAGTGATGTGTGTATTATCTTATAAATTATATGGCCATACAGTGTGGTAATGTAATGAAGTAAAGATGGTAATAATCCAATGCCTAGGGCAAACGCTAATATGCATTTAATCACACAGCATGAAACCATTTGTCACTACAGTTGAATGCATGTGTACATAAAATACATGAGTCACGTCCTTATTGTTATACTATAACAGCATCAATTTCACACTATCATTTCACACAATAACAATTGGTAGGCTTTTGACATTAGCTAAAACATTCAAATGGTACAACCACAATTGTTAACAACACCTTTAAGACATAAAGATATTTGCTTTTTCAGTTAACGATAACATTTTTATGAAAACTGCTTTGTCATAATTCTGACAGCAGAAAACAATTTTCAAGTTTTCTAAACAAAAAGTGTGATAGCTTGGTTATAACAAGCTTCACAATCCCTTCTTAGAACCACCAAAATTTATGACATAGTGGGAACTGAACTAGTTAAATATGCAGAACTGTTTTATAAAAAGTGAGGATAGGTTTGTATGTGCTTTAGAATCTCCAAAACTTTATAACAATTGTCCTAGGAAAAGTGGACCTTTCTGTGTAAAAATTCACATTCATTTACAATATTCTAGTTAAAGAATGTAAAGATTTCAAATTTATGGCAATAAATCAAAGTCTGATCAAAAGGACATGTGTAATGACATAATATATATGTACAGACATGTGGATATATATGTGTGTACACACATATGCATTATATGTATATGGATTTTATATATACACATATATTTTACATATATATGTACATAGAGATATTTTCTCATCATCAAATCTTCAGTTTGCAAGTATCCATCATCATTATTTCCTTAAAACTCCTTCATACTATTATAAATATTACATTCCTGAGATTATGTGCTTTTAGAGGTCAGAGTCCACAACAACTTTATGTCCCATAGAGTTGTACAATACAGAAATGGAATTAAAACATTCTAGTTATTGGTAACACATGGTTCCGGGAAAAACAGTAGAGAGGAGCTTGGGAACCACAGGAAATGGAGAAGGAAACAATTACCTGCAATACTTTAAATGATTTTTATATTCCTTGCCTATGAAAATACTTTATGTAGGTATGGGACATATATTTCAAGAAAAATTTTGTAGAGCTAGTACAGTTCTAAGAAGAATCACTGAAATAATAAAGCAAATAGAAGGCCTGAGAGGAATACATTTTAGGACTACTTAATCTGGAAAAATAAAAACTGGGAGAGATATGACAGAAGTTTAGAAAATCTAATTCTAGTATTCTAAAATTGAGGGGTGAGGTTGGCATCCTCCAAAGTTTAAAAATTAAAGTTGTAGGACAAATACAAGACAATACTCCATTCTTCTGGGTCACATTAACAGCAAGATGGAGGACTAGACATTTTCTCTTATCCTAATGACCTCTCAAACCTCTCTAAAACAGAAATTATGCACCAAAGATGAAGCAGCTTCAGCTCCTCTATGGTCTCAGACAACCAGAACCCAGAAGATGAACTAATGCTAACTGACCTTAGGCTCATTAGACTCCTATGCTACCTCCCATGCTGCTGGTCCCAATACTGCACTAGCGGACCCAAGGACCTAACACACAGTTAGGGGCTTGCAACACAACACAATCCCATACACTGCTCCACCTCACTCTTTACTATGGCATGGAGACACTGGATCGAAGCTTTGGAAATTGGCTCTGCTTGGGCAGTAAGAGACAGACAGCTTGACAGACAGCAGAAGCAAAGGTCTGCTGGAGGCCACCAGCTCATGAACTATAGGAGTTGGCAAGAGAACTGAGGAACAAAGGGATTGGGACAGGACATGAAACCAGGACAGGATACCATTTGTGTGGGAGAGGCTGTGTGGCAGTTCACTAAACATGAGGGAAGGAACAAAGCATCTATCTGGGGACAATTGTGACCACCCAAAAGTCACCTGGGAAAGATACCCATACTGGTTAAACATGAATTTTCCAGCATGGAAGGAAGCTGAGATGCTTTGAGATCCAACCCCAGGGGAAATCACTATCAGAGGGAATAGTCTGGAATTAAATAGGGATAATTGAGGAGGGGGGAGACTAAAATTACTAAAGACTCCAGGAAGAAGAAAACCTAAATACCTTGAACATAAGCAGATAAATCAAGAGGGAAAACTTTAACAACAGGAGGAAATGCGACCTCCAGATCTAAAAAACAAGTTCAGGCATTTACAAATAAATACTGCAAAATAAAGGGAAATGATCCAAAACTTAATGAGACAGAGGATTCTGTGGAATGTGAGAACATGAAACCACAACACACTGTTCCTGAGTGGTTCGGTTATGGCTTGCACAGCAAAAATAATGTGTAGAATAGAAAACCTGAAATCTTCAATGGCAAGTGTCACCAAAGAAATAAAAGAAAGAATAATATATTGGCAATGCAAATATAAAGAACTGAAGGCCAATCTAGAAGAAGAAAAGCAAAAATCATAACATTAAAAGAAAATATGCTCACCACGCAAGGAAAACTTGAACACACAATACATACAGACAACTTAAGGATCACAGTCTCCCAAAAGAACAGAACAGGACAAAAAAACTTAACAACATAAGGAACAAAAAAATAGAAGAGAAATGTTAAGAACTTCTGAACATAGAAAATGAAATCCCAAATTTAAAAATGTACTTACAAAAAATAATGCAAAGCTCCAAAGTTCAAGATACATAGCAGTTATGTTTGTCTACTGAATTCATAAACAACAAGTTCTTCATACTACCAGAAGAAAGATCTTCAAATACAAGAGAAAGTACATTTGAATAATGCAAGACCACCAGAAATCATAGGAGGGAGTGGAATAACATGATATGTTACAAAAGATATATTCCAATGGAGCTCAAGATGAAGCTCAGTGTGACCTATACTACAAACTTAAGCTTGATTATAAATGAAAAAATATGAACATTCAATAATAAAGAGGCATTTTAAACATTTCTAGAAAGAAAACCAGATATGGAGAGATTATTTGCTTCTCAAATATCCTAAATAACAGAAATGCAGAAGGACTAAATGGCAGAGAGACTTGGTAAGGGGAAGGAAAGGATTGAAAGGGAAAGGAAGAGAGCCTTGCTTTGGTGATAGGAGGGGTTTCCAATTATGAATGCTTTTTAGGTGAAAAGAGATGCTTTGTGAAGAGAGAGAGGGATTTTGCATTGGATGTAACTGGAGGGTTTTGGTACTTGAAAAGTACTTGCACTACCTCAGAAGGGAGGTGGAGCTAGAACACCCAGGGATAACTGGCACCAAAGGGAGTGGAAGAACATGGATCCAGAATAGGGCTTTTGAGGCAAATGGGAGCAGAGGGAGAGAAACCATGGGAGGGCACAGTTCAGTAGTGAGTTGCATAATCAAGGATGTGGTAGAGGAGGGGCTCTAGCATGACCCCTGCAATAACTGGCAATGTTCTGGGGATGAGGCACAATGGATAAGCAAGCTGTACAAGGCAGGGGCAGAAACAACCTAGAGGGAAGAACCTAGTATGGAGAATCTGGAAGTTTTGATTGCAAGAAGAATACAGAGGAAAGAGAGACTAGATAATTGTAGGAATTGTGAAGCAGAAATAAGGATCTAGGGCAGACAGAAAAAGAGAATGTATAACCGAAAAAAGTGAGAAAAATCCTTTTTGGAAAGGGCTAAAGGAAAATGAAAATTTGAAAACTAATGAACAGGACTACTTGAAGTGGAAGAGAAGGGAGAATCTACTTGACTACGAAGGGGAAAGGAGGAAGAATTACATAACTAGCTAAAAGGAAGAAAGAAAAAGGAATTAATAAAGAAATCTCAAAGAAAAAGTAGTAAAAAAGAAGAGGAAAGGATCAGGGATGAGGGGAGAAGAGACAGTGGGGACAAGGTTATCTTAAAAAAAGATTAAAGTAAAGTAGCTGAAGGAACAGTACTGTGTTTACAGCAAAAGAGAAAGGGGAATCACAACTTGGGGAAAAATAGAGAGAGACAGAGAAAAATATAAACCTAACTCATAACTTAAAATGTGAATGGATTAAACAATCTAAAAAACAAAAAAGTGACAGATTAGATAAAAAAATAAAGTCCTAAAATCTATTGTTTACAGGAAACACATTTCAAAAGCAAAGATAAAAGATAAAACTAAGGGCATGGGAAAAAATTAATTTAGGATTAAGTGAATCCAAAAAGGCAAGAGCTGCAATCATGCTGTCTGACAAAACAAAAACAACATTCAAAAAATTAATAGGGAAAAACAAAGAAAATATAGTATGCTGAAAAAGATCTTAGACAATAAACCATTATGAGTAATAAACATATATACTCTAAATGCAGGGCATCCAAATCCATAAAGTAAACATCTGAGCTACAGGAAGATACAGACAGTAACACAATGCAGCAGGAGACTTCAATGTTCATTTCTCAGTTTTGGATAAGTTTAACAGAAATATAAACAAAAGGGAAAGTATGGAACTAAAAAATCCTGGAAAAACTAGTATTAAAAGATTTCTTCTAAATGGGATAACAAAAGAATACGTAATATTTGTAAGCACCACACACAACTTTATAAAAACT
Organism: Bettongia penicillata ogilbyi; assembly: GCA_023548195.1. Classification (NCBI taxonomy): domain Eukaryota; kingdom Metazoa; phylum Chordata; class Mammalia; order Diprotodontia; family Potoroidae; genus Bettongia; species Bettongia penicillata. Next base: position 680,286 of record JAJHZJ010000721.1, read on the forward strand.
GATCATGTACTAGGGCATAGCAATACTGCAAGCAAGTGTAAAAAGTTAATATATCCTTTATAAATTATAATGCAATAAAGACAGTAATTGATTTAAGGTCCATGAACAATAGATAGATAGACAGACAGACAGACAGAAATAGATATATAGAGTGGCCCAAATGGAGACTTAACAACAAAATCCTAAATAATGAGTGAATTAAAGAACTAAAGCAGTCTTCAGCAGGAAAATAACATATTTACAAACATACATTAATAAAATAGAAAAAGAGGGGATTAATGAACCGAATATGTATTTTTTTAAATCATAAAGTCAACAAATAAACATAAAATAAGCTCCAAAGAGGAGTTATTAAAAATTAGAGGGGAAATAGATAAATTAGAAAGAGCCCCCACAAAGAAATGATAAAAAAAAAAACTAAAAGTTATTTCTTTGAAAAGACCAATAAAAGGTGTAAATTCTTAGCTAATCTGGTAAAAGAAACAAAAAAAAACAGTATGCATAGTATATGCTAACAAAACAGATAGCACAAAAGAAATAGAGGAATACCTTTAAAAGTATAAAATACTCAATCTATCAGAAGCCCACTTAGAGAGTGTAAATAATAACTCAGTATCAGAAAAGGAAATAGATCAAACTGTAAAGGAACTATGAGGTGGGGGGGGTGAGGGATGGGAAGAGAAAGCCTGGTCTTAATGAATTCACAGGAAAATTCTGTAAAACTTTTAAAGAACAGTTAGTATCTATAACTCATAAACTATTCTCAAAAATTGAGAAAGCACCTGCCAGAATCTTTTTCTGAGACAAATATAGTCCTAATACCTAAACCAAGGAAAGATAAAATTCAGAGAAAAAAATATAGGCCAATCATTACTCAACTCAAAATTCAACTCAAAACATTGACTCAAAAATTTAAACACAATCGTATCAAATAGATTAGAGTGATTTAGCTGAGAAATAGTTCATTATGACCAAGTAGGATTTATACAAGGGATACAAGGATGCTCCAATAGTAGAAAAACAATTAATTATATTAATCATATTAAACATCCGGAATCATAAGATCATCTCAATAGAGGAGGGAAAAGTCCTTTGACAAAGTATGGTACTCTTTTATGCTAAAAACCCACACAGAATAGGCACCTTTTTTAATTTCATAAAAAAGCATATCTACGAAAGCATCATATGCAATGGGGAAACATACACTAGAATCTTTTCCAGTAAATACGGGAGTGAAGCAAGGATGCCCACTATCCCTACTCTTACTTGATATAGTTCAAAATATGTTAGCAACAGCAATGAGACAAGAGAAACAAACAAAAGGCATCTTAAGTGCCTCAATAAAGAGGAGACAGAACTATTCCTATTTGCTAGTATGATGGTTTACTTGGAAAACCCTAAGGAATCAGCAAAGACACTAGTTAAGACAACTAAGAGTTTCAGTCAAGTTGCAGGCTATAAAATAAATCCTAAAAAATCAAAAACAGTTCTATATAATAATAACAAAGCACAAGAAACAATGATACAAAAGAAAACCCCATTCCACATAAATACAAAACGCACAAAATATCTGGGAATCAACCTACCAAAGCACATAAAAGACTTGTATAATTTCAATTACAAAGTGTTCCTTTGAAAAATAGAGAACAACTTGAATAGCTGGAGAAATATTCAGCACTCATGACTAGGCCATGCCAATATAATAAAAAAGAAATACTACCAAAATTAATTTACATTTTAATGCTCTACTAAGAAGATACTTTGTAGAATTTGATAAAAAAATAATAACAAAATTCATTTGGAAAAACAAAAGATCTAGAAAATCAAAGGAAATAATGAAAAGAAATAGAGACAAAGGTATGAGAAAATTGAGACACATATACCGTTGAAGAAACTGTGAATTTATCCAGCCATTTTGGAGAAAAATCAGGTATTATGCCCAAAGGGTTATAAAACTGTGCATACCCTTTGACCCAGCAATACCACTATGAGATCTTTTTCTCAAGGTAATCAGGGAGAAAGGAAAAGAACCTATACATTCTGAAATAATTCTAGCCGCTTTCTCTGTGGTAGCAAAGAACTAGAAATTGAGGAAATGCCCTTCTATTGGAGAATGGCTAAAGAAGTTGTGGTATATGATTGTGAAGGAATACTACTATGCTGTAAGAAATAATAAGCAGGTTGACTTTAGACATTGAAAGACTTGCTTGAAATAATAAAGAGTGAAGTAAGCAGAACAAAGAGAAACATTGTGTAACAGCAATACTATTTGGAGAATAACTGTAAATGACTAAGCTATCCTGAATATAAATATTCAAATGAAGTACAAAGGACTTATGGAAGAAGATGCTATCCACCTACAAAGAAGAACTGATCAACAGAAACATGCACAGTATAATTTCATATATATATATACACATATATATATAGGAGTGTGTGTGTGTAATTTCATATATATATATATACACACACATATATATATAGGAGTGTGTGTGTGTGTGTTGTGTGTGTGTGTGTGTGTGTGTGTTAAATGCTGGCCTTATCTAGTGCAGTCTGGGGAGAGAAGGAGACAGTTTGGAACTTAAAATGAAACAGAAAAATTAAATTAAATTTTTTAAAAAGAAACTGGATATTTTGAAAACAGAAAACCATGGAAAGCCTTGAATGAACAGATGCAAAGTGAAGTAAGCAAAGTCAGTTAAACTGGAGAAATAAAGACAACAATGTAAATGCAAAGAGTAACAACCACAAATCAGAACTCAATGCTGTGCATGGCTGATATGGAAATGTTTTACATAACTTCACATATGTAGTGGGTATTACATTGCTTTTTAATGGGTAGGGGAAAGACTAAAAGGAAGGAGAGAATTTGGAACCAAAGATTTTAAATAAATATTTAAAAATTTTAAATAAATTTGGTTCCTGAAAATGAAATGTATTAAATTATATAATTATGAACTACATTAAATTAAATAGTCTTAATTTAAAAACTAAATTTTATGAAATTGTAAAGAGCAACTTCAGCCCAAATGAAGACCCTAGCCACCTCTTTTTATGGAGGTCAGGGTCCATGATTTACAAAGTCAGTTTTTTCAATAAGTTGATTGGTTGTGTTTAAATTTTTTCTTTTTCCTTTTAAAAAAAATTATCCACTATAAAGGACAGCTCTCTGACAGAGAGTAGAGGAGGTTCCAGGGGAAATTTAGGCCATATAAATATTATTGATAAAATCTATTTTTTAAAAAGATCTCCTTAAAATAATCATTTTTGTCTTTCTAAAAAAAAATTTCCAAATATTGTTTTTATAATTACCAGACTCACATACTATGAATTTTAGTATCAATTGTGAGACATAAGAAATGCTGACCCAGGACTGTCCAGCATGACATGCACAATCAAAGAAAGTGCCGTGCTCTACGAAGAAAACAGAATCATAAAGGAAATGTGAGATATGCAAATCTAATGACTTCTCCATCCCAAAAGTCCATGCGGACTATTTGTGCCCAGCCTGTAACTGAGCCTTCTGAATCCATATCCAACTGACCAGCCCCAGCCCAGCACTCTGTACCCTGACTCCAACATTGTGATGTCATTTGTCCTCTTTAAGTAAGAAGGATGAACACGATATACAGAAAAATGGAAACAATGAGATTCCACCCCCCCAAGCGTTGTCATAGTTCTGTAAAAGCAAATACAATCTAACATACCAGTCCTGTTGTCCTCTTTTTGCTTCCTTTGGATATGGACCTTTTCAGTTTTTTTTTCTATTTTTCCACTGATTTCTCCTTAAATTATTAAGGGATATCTGGTCCATTACTAATACCAAAAGTTCTGTTTGAGGGATAAGGTAGAAGGAATAAGTTTATTACTGTTGCCATATCTTTAAAACATTCAGTTCAACAAACTTTATCACATTTCTATCGACTTTGCAAAATTGTACAGAGAATTGCCCCCTTGATGCTGACCCGTAAGGAGTTTTCTCCTTTGCTTATTCCAATCCCTTCAACATCTTTAACCTCTCCTTCCCAACTAACTGACTTCTTTTTTTCTTCTTCCAGATATGTTCAGGTCTCCTTTTATCTTCAATGCAAATGTCCTTTCTAACAACACCTTCTCCTTCTTGATGACATCAAACATGCCAAATGAAAGGTCTACAACCCTCTCCGCATCTCATCACTACCAATTACTTCCATTCCTACCAACTTCCTGAAAATGCATTCTCAGAGGTCACTCCTCCTTCCAGTCATATACAAGTGAGGGCTTATGGAAAATGATGTCAAAATTTGGTTGCCCAGAGAAGTTCATCAGCATTGTACATAAATTTCATGACAGCATGCTTGCCCAGATTCTGGATAAAGGACAATGCTCTTGTGCTTTCCTAGTCACCAATGGAGTGAAGTAAGACTGTGTGCTTGCTCCCATGCTTTTTTTAGCATGATGCTTTCAGCCATTTTGTCAGATTCTTTCAGTAAAAATGAACACAGCATCAAGGCCAGCTACATCACTGATGGTGAATTCTCCAACTTGAAAAGGCTACAAGACAAGACCAAAGTGGAGGGGGAGTGTTGGTGCATGATTCTCTGTTTGCAGATGATCGTGCACTCAATGCAGCCTCTGAAGCTACGAGCAACCAAGGATGGATCAATTCTCTGCTTCTCGTGTTAATTTTGGCCTAACAATTAACATAAGAAAATACAGGTGCTCCATCAGTCATCACCACACCATCCATACATGGAACCATCAGTTACAGCAAAAGGAGAAGTTCTGAATGCTATGGATAGTTACTTTCCAGGGATGTACACATTGAGGTTGATGCAAACACACATTGCCGGAGCTAGCTCAGTGTTTGGGAGGCTCCAAAGGAAAGTAAGGGAAAGAAGAGGTGTTAGAGAGACCACCAAACTGAAGCTCTACAGAGTCATTGTGCTGTGGTATGCCTGTGAAACCTGAACAGTATACTTGCGCCGTGCCAGGAAATGGAATCGCTTCCATTTGAACTGTCTTAGGAAGATTCTGAAGATCACTGGCAGGATAAGGCACCAGACACTGAGGTCCTGACTTGAACTAAAGTGCCAAGTGTTCACACTGCTTCAGGGAGCACAACTCCAAAAGGCTGGCCACGTTGTTCAAATGCAGAACATATGCTTGCCAAGAAGACTTTTATGGAGAACTCACACAGGGCAAGTGTTCACATGGTAGTCAGAAGAAGCAATGCAAGGACACTCTCAAGGTCTCACTTAAGAACTTTGGAATTGATATTGCGACATGGGAGACACTGGCAGAGGACCGCTCAGCATGGCGTGCCGACATCAGAGAAGGTGTTGTGTGCTTTGAGCAAAGCAGAATTGAAATAGTTCAAAGAAAACACAGTTTACGCAACTTTAGAGTATCCACCCCAAATATTCACACAAACTACTTGTGTCAGACCCGCGGTAGAGCATTCCAAGCTTTTATTGGTCTGATCAGCCAGTCGGACACACTGAAACTTGATTCTAGCATAGAGATATCATTTTGGTCCTCGTGGAGAACAAAGGACAACAACCATCAATTCTTCAATTCTCATCTCCTTTGTGAAGCCTTCTCTGCCTCCTAGAGGCGACAAAGATTTTTACCTTTTCTGAACTTTTTTGTAAATTGTTGTTCGTGCTACACAATTTAATACTTTATTATGTCAGCATATAATGCAATCATATGGAATACTTTCTTTTTCACCAACTATCTCATGTGTATATGTATTTTTAATCTCACAAATTAGATGGTAATTTCTTTGCAGGAAGGGACTATATCTTAAATGTTTGATGTCTTACTGTATTTAACATAACTCAAGAAACACAGTTGGTACTCAAAAATTTGTTGAATAATTGAATGTATTTGCTTTAAATTCTTAGCATCCTCAGTCTACATATTTTGAAGTCTGAAAAGTATCGAGTTTCTTCTAGAAAATGTGATCAAGTGCAAAATATTTTATGTTATCAATAATTAATCTTCTTTGATAGAAACCGATCATCTTAAGTACAAGGGCAGTCCAGAAATCCAAGAAAAATCAATACTAAAGGAATAGAATATGTGGCGGTAAAGAAAGAATTAAGAGTTCATTATCAGTGAATCAACAACATCTATTAAGAGCTTACTATGTGTCAGGCACTGAGTGTGCAAAGCACTGAGACCAAAAATAAAGTGCAAAAAAAAAAACCCCTCAAGTAGCTTATATTCTCAGAATTACACTCTAATCATGCAAAAGGCAGTTGTGAAACTACATAACCAACTAATGCGGGAGTTCTCAATCTTTTTTTGTTACATGGCCCTTTTAGTAGTATGGTGAAGCCTACATAAAATAAAATTCATATAATTGCAAAGAAAACCAATTCTATTGAAATAATTATCAAATAAGTTTTAAAACAAGTTCATGAAACCCAGGTTAAGAACCCTTGAAGTAAGAATCGGTAATTTAATGCTTTAAGTTTCAGCAAAAATAAAATTTATCCAAAACAACAACACCACTGAAATTTTTTGCATTTGTTAACTTGTGAAGACTATAACATAGAAAGTTTTTTTTGACATAATTTGGGATGGAAACAAGCATTTATTAAAGCCCTATCATGTCCCAGGTGATACAGTAAGCTAGTTACTTCATTTGATCCTCACAACTACTCTGGGAAATAGATACTATTATTACACTTAGTTTGCAGTTGAGGAAACTAAGGCAGAGGTTAAGTAACTTGCTCAGGGTCATACAGCTAGTAAGTATCAGTGGCTCCAGGCTCAGTTCTCTACCATACCATTTATCTACTTCAATATTAATGTTTGAAAGCTATGTAAATTCTATATGCTATGAACTGTGAAATAGGCATGTATTACTCAAACCTTTCATTTAAATTGGTTTTTAACACAGGACTTAATTTTCTTAATTTAAAAGAATTCCATAGAATTAGCAAGACAATCCCTGGCAGTCTAGAAATCAAAATAATTGCATAGATTACTGACTATTCTCTTTGGCAGATTAAGTAAGTAAAAACAATGTACAAAATTAAGAAAATTATCAGAATAATTTAGCCAATACTTGCTACTATTTCAAGTACTTAGGTTACACAAAAAGCATTATTTTTGTCTGATCTATGTTGATAACTGCCTCCATTACTCCCTTCATTTTGTTAACAGAGCTATGACTTGATTGAAGCATTAAAAATGTTCTGTATTCATAACCATTAATGTCAACAATGAAATTATACCTGAAACATATAGAATAGTAGCATTTACCAAAAGTAACAACTTTAATATGTCCTACTATGATATAATCAAAGCAGGAATCAATTTCTTTTCTTGAACCAGTTTTTGTACTATCTCATTAAGTCAATGTAAATATGAGATACAATTAAATTGAAATCAATTCTCATCTGTCTGCATCCCAAAAATACATTTTCTCACTTCAGTTTTTAAATTCTTATATAGGTTTGCACAAGTTGTATTTGTGCAAAAACACAAAGAAAATCAGAAGAGACTTTTTTATAGAAAGGAGGAAAAAAATTAAAGAAATAAAAATTCTGTTAACATGAAGAGAACAATCCAGGACCTAAAAATTACTCTAACCCCTGAAAAGGAAAACATTTCAAAAATTAAGGTAAATTCAGTGAAAATAAGGCAATTCAGAATCTATCAATCCACAATGAAAGGTTCTATTAGGATACAGACACTTGCCTCCTTTCATACTTCCTTTATGTAATGAAGGACACTTGATGAAAAGGGATGTAGTTATGTTGCCATCCATAAAACATAACTTTTTAAAAATCATGTGAATATTTAATATCAGTGGCTTTGGGGATGCCAGTAATTTCAACAAATTCAGATATATACATAACAGACATTAATTACCTTAATAAACCAGAATTATTTAAAATCCGGATCCCAAATACCCTGTCCAATAAGTGAGAAAAATTAAATACTCTGTGTGAATCTGATAAATTATCTTCTCTATGTAATAAATTCCTTTGTTTATTTAGAAAAACATCCCACAGTTACTGTTATTTTTTTTTAGTATTAAATATACACCATAAGATTATGTAAAGCCATGTCTTAAGTATTATTCCCTGCAAAAGTCTGATGGCCACTGCAGTTCAATGCAATACCTGGATTTTAAATGAAGTAACACATTCTCTAGGGGCGCCCTTAACCAAAAACACTCTGCTGCCACCTCGTGGGCACTGTCATGAATGGTCACAGAAGAGTCATCTTAGGAAATGAAACTGACCATAACCATGTTCCCACTACCTGATTACACTTTAAAAACATATCTATGTATATGTGTGAAATAAGCATGTGTTGCGTAGGCATATATATGTATACATATACTAAAATTTACTTATATGAAATAAACACGTGTTGCTCAAAAACCTTTCATTTAAACTGGTTTTTAACACAGAACTAGACGCTCTTAATTTAAAATAATTCTATAGAATTAAGCAATGAACCCGACAGCCTGATAAAAGTTGCCCATGCTAAACAGAAATTTACATACGTGTGTATATGTAGGTGTGTGTGCATGTAAAGGGCGCACTGCCCTTACATTCACACAAAGTCTGCCATCACTCCCCAACCTAACACATCAAACCAGGGGATGCGTCAGCCACCTCCACAGAGAAGGCCTTAGAGCCTCCCAATAAACCCTCCAACGCTTGGTCTCAATGGGGGTTACTGAATTCGGAAATCGTTTTGTGGAATTTGAACAATCTGAGGAGCATGGGCTCATCTGATGCCTATAAGCCACAATTTTAAAACGTAACAAATAAATAAAAGACGAGACCATTTTTTTAAATCAACCACCACGGATCTTCATATTTTTTCCTCTACGTGGCAGTAATTTAACACGGCTTCCCAGTACCACCAGCAGCCACCAGCAAAAGCGAAGTGGGTAGTTCGGGGTCCAGCACGTGGTCTGACGTCACCGTCTCTCACACCCCGCCCCTCCCCCATAGCCAAACTGGCGCCCTTCTGGTCTCTGGCCCCGCCCCCACCGGGGCAGACGCCCATCCCCCACCCAGGCCTACTGCTAGGGAATGCCGGCCTCAAGCCTCCATTCAGCCTCCCAAGGGATTTTATTTGCACAGGGAATCCTTTTTCTCCCATTAGACTGGAAGTGCCTTGGGGGCAGGGGCGCCCTCTTGCCTGTTTCTGTAACCCCAGAGTAACTGCCACGTGACTGCCTGCCTGAGGCGTCCTGGCCAGGTGCTGCCAGCCCGCAGGCCTCGGTTTCCCCATCCGTAACCTGGACACCCCCCCTCCCCCGCCCCCACAGCTCTAGATCCGGGTTCCTGTGTATGACCCGGGTGACCTTGGGCCGGTCTGTCAGCTCGTCCGTAATACTTACGAGAGGCAAGGCCTCAGCCCAGGCACTCCCAGCGCTGTCCTGGGATGACCTACATTCCTCCTGGGGTCTCACAAGCGGCTGGGGGATCCCCTCCGGGGTGTCGGGCTTGGGGCCTCCACCCCAGAGCGCCGCCCGTACTTTCCTCAGGCGAAGCTTCAAAGGCCTTTCCCGCCAATACCGCGGGAGCGCGCTAGGGGGCGGGGCACGGGGGCAGGGGCGGAGTTTGGGGAGGCCCTCTAGGAGCTGAGGGCGGGATCAAGGGAGGATCAAGGATAAGCAGGGGGTGGGGCCTAGGAAGCTCGGGGGCGGGGGTGCCCCCCGCGGAGAGACAGGGGCGGGGCTTGGGGACAGCTAAATGGAATGGGAGGGAAGGACTGTGGAGAAGAGGAGGGAGGGCTTGATAGGGGCGGGGCCTGAGGACTGATCCGGATAGGGGCGGGGCCTGAGGACTGATCGGATAGGGGCGGGGCCTGAGGAAAGCTAGAAGAGGCCGGGACACGTGTAGCAGCAGGGGGAGCTGATTCCAGGCATTGGGGAGACCCAGTGGGAAGACACGTCGGGAAATGGAGCACGGTGTATGAGGACTATAGAGGACAGTTTAACGGGCCCAGAGGCTCCACAAAGGGGCAGGTTGGCGGCCAATTTACACTTGGTCCTAGAGAGATTAGGGGCAGCTAGGTGGCTCAGTGGATAGTGTGCTACTTCTCAAAGACTTGAGTTCAAATCCAGCCTCTGACATTTACTAGCTGTGTGACCCTAGGCAAGTCATTGAACCTCTGTTTGCCTTAATCCTTTGGAGAAGTAAATGGCAAACCACTCCAGTATCTTTGCCAAGAAAACCCCATGGGCAGTATTAGCCCACGGGGTCATGAAGAGCCAGACATGACTTGATTAAATTAGGACAGCAGCGGGGTCACACCTGAGATCTAGGTAAGTCATGTGAGCACCTTTGTGAAGCATGGATGAGACCGGATGGAGGCTTGAGGCAGGGGTACCGGTCAGGAGGTCACTGCAATGGTCCAAGCTGGAAGGGCTCTCAGGGTCCAGCTAGGTCTGACCTCTTCATTTTACAGATCGGTAAACTGAGGCTCAGGCAAGTGAAATGATTTACCCAAGGGAACTCAGGTGGCAGATGTTACAGGGAGCTTCGGAGCTCTAAATCTGAAACCAGTGCTTAGATTTGTTTGGGGTGGGGGCAGTGGAATTAATTTTATAAAACCAAAATTAGTCTCTATAACTTATTTACTCATTAATCCTTCCCCCATTTATTGAGCTGACAGGAAATTTCTTCCTTGTTCTTCTAATTTCTTTATGATGTGACCTTTCATATCTAGGTCATGTAACAATTTGGAGTTTATCTTGGTGTGTGGTCTGAGGTGTTGGTATAAACCTCATTTCTGCCAGATTTCTGTCCAGATTTCCCAAAAGTTTTTGTCAAATAGTAAGTTCTTTTCCCAATAACTAGGATCTTTGGGTTTCTTGAATATAATACTATTATATTTGTTTGCTTCTGTATCACCTAGCTGATCAATTCCAATTAACAACCTATCTCTCTTTTTTTAGTCTGTGTCAAATAAATGATTAATGCTTTGTAGTACAGTTTGAGATCTGGCAAAATGATTGCCCCTCTTCCTTTCCACCTTTTTTCATTATAACTCTTAAAATTCTTAACCTTTTGTTCCTCTCTATGAATTTTATTATTTTTCTAGCTCTAGAAAAATGTTTTTGGAAAGTCTGATCAGTATAGTACAAGATAAGTAAATTAATTTAGGGAAATATTGTCTTTTCTATTCTATTGACTCAGGAGTTTACATTTGAATGGGAGTCGTGATGCCTCAACTGACTGGGAAAAAAGTGTTAGTTTAACGGGTCTCAGGGATGATAAAAAGTCACAGGGTAGTTGATTGTCACACTTTTTCCAGTAGCAATGACAATATTAGTATTTTACCAAATGTTCTGCTAAAAGTCTATGCAGAATATACCTACAGCATTTCCCTGATTGTTTCTTAGTAACCCTGAAAGAAAACAAAGTAGATTTAATCCAGAATGACTCGTTCTTGATGGCGCCATTTTGGCTTTGTGATCACTACCTTCTTAATCAATAATCTTAATATAATAAAGATCTTCCTAAAACACAGCTGTCCAACCATGGGCTGGGTTGTCTTAGGACGTAGAGATAAGCCACGTGGTCCTAGTTACAGTACTACACCTGAAGGCAGAACTTAAGTTTAAATGCTACCTCTAGGCTAGGTGTGTGAACATGGGCAAGCCCCTACATCTCTGTGGACCTCAGGGTTTTCATATGTCAAGTGGAATGATAGAGCTGTAGTATTCCCCTTGCAGGACTATGATGGGGCTCAAATGGTATTGTGTATGTCAGATGCTTTGCTAACTTCGAGGGGCTGTAGAAATGTAGTGAGTTCCCTGTTACAGAAATGAGTCCATTAGTATTTATTAAGCAGCTACTACATGCCAAGCGCTGTGCTAAGCACTGGGGATAGAGAAAGGCAAAAACAAAACAAACCACCAAAAAAAAAGCCAAGTCCTCACTCTCAAGGAGCTCACAGTCTAATGGGGGAGAGAACATGTGCTAGAAGGCTGTGTGCAAGATTGACCGGAGATATCAGTAGAGGGAACCTGTAGTGATCAGGGGGATCAGGAGAGGCTTCTTATACAAGATGGGATTTTAGCAGGAACAGGAAAGAAGCCAATAAAGCTGGCAGAAGACATGAGGAGGGAGAGGGGGCATGGGGACATGGGGCATACATAGCCAGTGAAAATGCAAGTTCAAGAAGCACAGGGAGGTCTGTGTCTCTGGATTTCAGAGTAAGTGGTGGGGTGTAAAGTGTAAGAAGATAGGAAGGTTGGGAGGGATCAGATTATGGGTGGATTTAAAGACAAATCGGAGGGTTTTCATATTTGATTCTATATTTAAAATAGAGACTACCTGGCAAGGGTGTTGAAGAAGCGATCATGCTGTAGCTAAGGTTTGGATTGGGTGAAAGTATCCAATTTCGATGATTCTAAATATTTGCAATTATTGGGGAGTCCCTTCATCTTGATGTACCTGTTAACTCCATCATTTCTAGGTTCACAGACCTAATGTATGATCCTATTTCTATATTACTGTCCAAAAGAAGTGTTAAAAAGCATTTTTCATGCATTACCAGACCTGTTCTCCACAGTGGCTGTGTAAACCACATGCTGCAGGTTTTATTATCCGGATTTTGCAGAAGAGGAAATAGAGGTTCAGAGGACTTATGACTTTCCCAGAATGATTCAATTAATAAAATAATCTGAAACCAGACACTCCTGTGATTCAGTGACACGGGTCTCCTTGCTGTTCTGCTCCATCTCCCAACTCTGGGAATTTTCAAGGTAGCTAGGTGGTACAGTAGATAGAACATGGGAACTTAAGTCAGGATGACCTGAGTTCAAATTTGGCCTAAAACACTTACGACCTGTGTGACCCTGGGCAAGTCACTTAACCTCTCTTTGCCTCTGTTTTCTCATCTTTAAAATAAGAATACTAATAGCTCCTACCTCTAAGGGTTGCTGTGAGCATCACTTGAGAAGGTAATTGTATAGTTCTTAGCACATGGTAATATATGTTGACAATTATTTTCACTGGGATATCGCCTATGCCTGGACCTCTCCATCCTCATCTCCTCCTCTTACTTTCCCTGACTTCTCTTAAGTTTCAACTAATGTCCCATCTTCTGCAAGTCTTTCCCAATGCCCTTTAATGCTAACCTTCCTTCTATTGATTTTCTACAGTTTCTCCTGTATATATTTGTTTGCACAACGTTGTTTGCATGTTGTCTCTCCCACTAGACCATGAACTGGGAGAGTCTTTTGCCTCTCTGTGTGTCCCCAGAGTTTAAGTAAAATGGGCAATCAGGGGGGCACTTAATACTAGGCACTTCATAAATGCTTCTTGACTCACTGACCGAAGGACTTCTGTCTCTAGATCCAGTGTTAGACAGAAGATGTGACAGAAAGTGAAGCAAAGCTGATGACTTTCAGAATTCACAGCTGTGGTTTTATTATCATGCTTCATCTTGGTATGTTAATTACTATTTGTTATTGCAAGAATCTAGGGTTACAGGGAAAGGAAAGAACCCAACTTGTGTCTAGCACAGAGAGCAAACTTGGCAGCCTTCATATCTAAAATGTCAATGTTTGGTAACCCTAAAGGACTGGAGGACACCATGCAGGAATTTTATATGAATGGGACCCCAGAAATAATTATGGCTTTGATGTCAATAGCTGCACAAGTACTATAATTTAAATTGTATTTAGTGAGATCTTCTGAGATAGAAAAACTATTTCATAACTGCATAAGATCATCAGTCTGGAACCAAAAGTATCTTAAAGACATCTGAGCCAATTAAGGAAACAGAGGCTCTTGGAGGCCGTTATAGTAATAATATATAGCATTTATGTAGCACCTTAAGGTTTATAAAGTGCTTTGCAAGTATTATTTTATCTTCAAATCCCTAGGAAATGGGTGCTATTATTATCCCCATTTACAGATAAGGAAACTGAGGCAAAGTGGGATTAACTGATTTGCCTAGTGTCACACAATTAGGAAGTATTTGCAGTAGGATTTGAACTCAGCACTGTACCACTTAGCTGCTTCTAAGTTTATCATGCTATTAGTATCCCCATTTTACAGATAAGGAAACTGAAGAAGGATAGCCACTATTTAAGGAGCTTACCCAATAAAACATCAGAGATGATATTTGAACCCAAATTCTCTGACTCCAGAACTAACTCTCTTTACCCATACTCTTCTTGAGGGCAGGAAGCCTGTTTTGTTTAAACTTTCAATGTGGGATTCCACACTGCCCCTCACCTCCAGCCAGTGGGTCAGTCCAGAGTGCTCAACCATGAATGAATTGGGTCAACTGAGTTAGTAGCTACCAAAGGAGGTCAAATAGAGAGTGTGTTAATTAAATCTTACTCAATTTAAAGGCACAACCCCAAATGCCATTTCTACACTCTTCCAGCATTATACCACATGACATTAAATACTCACATTGTAACATTTGGTATACACTCTGAAAGGAATGATTCCTATCCTCAAAAATTTTCCCAATTGTAAAGGGGGACAGTAGGGGCAGGATTCTAGATTTTTTTGCCACCTTTTTGAAATGAGAATATTAAGAAGGAAAAAAATCTAATAATCATTCTTATTTGAGGAACCAGATTTTTTAATTTGTGTTTTTAGAAACTCCATGAAAAGCTGCTGATATTTCATCATTGGAGATGGCCTTGGGTTCCCAACAATTAAACAGACCCAACAATTAAACAGAAGAAGCACAAGAGATTTGTGTGTATATGTGTGTACATACACCTATACATACATGTGATATACATACATCTATACATATATATTTATATATGTGTATACACACATATTTACATAATTGGAGTTTGTCCTACTTCCTTGTGTCTTGTTTGCTTCTGTCTGCTAAATAAATCAAACCTCATTCCTTGAAGTAGGGCAGCTGGTAGTAACAGTAGAAAGGGTCTGGAGTCATGAGGACTTCAGTTCAAATCTGACAGACATTTACTAGCTGTGTAACTGTAACGCTAATGCAATACCCATAGCAGCTGCTATGAATATGCATATGTATCCCCAGGGTTTGTTCGCAAAATATAATATACTCTCCTCCTCCAAGACAAAACCCAAATATTTATTTGGAACATTGTTATTAGGATACCAGAAGGCAAGATTTAGTAAGGTACTCATCACCAATCCAGGGAGCACTGACATTACAAGCAAGTTCCCCTGGGCAAGTTCTTCCCTCCTACCTGCTTCTCTCTCTGCCCACACCTTTCCCTCCAAACAATCCAATATATACTATTTTCGATCAAAGACTGGGCACTTGATTGGCTTAGAGAAGCATGGAAATCATCACTTAATTGGACAGGTGTGGGATGTGGGACCTATTAATGGACAGGGAAGATCTTATATCATTAACATTACAGTAACCCTGGGCAAGTTACTCTACTTACCTCAGCTTTCTAGATGTAAAATGGAGGTAATAATAATACCTACCTCATAGAATCTTTGTGAAGGTCAAATGAATTTAAATTTGTAAAAGCACTTAGCAGAATGCCCAGCACAAAGTAGGTGGTATATCAAGGCTTATTCCCACCCTACCCTCCTAAGTGGGACCAGTGAGCCTAGCAAGGAAGGAAAGAATAGGAAATAATTAGAGAGAAAAGCCAAGGTGAAATGATGTGATTAGATATCCTTAGATTATGAGTGCATCCAAAGAAGATGTCCTCAAGAATGAAACTATGAAGATACAAGCAGAAATTATTCCAATGAGAAAAAAAGAGGGAATTTCATAGAAGACAGATTTTATTTTAGGCCCCAAGCACTGTGAAGAAATATTATGAGATGTTTAAGAGGCAAAAGCACAAAAAAGAAAGTGACTCTTCATGATTGCAAGGAGTCTTGGAGAAAAAAATATAGCACGGCCACAGAGACTGCAAGAATAGTTAGAAAAAAATTAAATAAGAAATAACAAATGAAATTATAAGTGAAATAAGAGCATTAGAGAAAAGAAGTGGGAAAAAATAAAGAACTTAGCATAAAAGTTAAAAAAAACACCTTGCTCAAGTAACAAACTGGCTGAAAATTAGACCAGCCAGCACTCAGTGAGTCCATGAGACATCAAGAAACTTGGGGGACAGGGGAACCAAAAAATCAGAAGAAAATGTAAGGCATCCATTATCAAGAAACAGAAATATGGAACACAGGTCAAGGAGAAATAATTTAAGAATGATAGTAATGACCACAACAGTAATATTTGTTTAGCACTTTATAAATATTGGAATTAGGTGCTATTATTAGCATTCTCATTTTTACAGATGAAGAAACTGAAGCAAAGGTGAAGTGACTTGCCCAGCATCACACAGCTAGGAAGTGTCTGGGGCCAGATACGAGCTCAGATCTTCCTGATTCCAGGTCCAGTGCTATGTCCATTACACTACATTTTAAGAAATAACAAAAGAAAACTGCTAAGGTTTACTAAAACTAGCAAGCAAAGTAGAAGTAGGAAGAATCTGCTAGTCACTCTTGGGAGGAAAAAAAATGAAAATTCCCAAAACAGTGATTGCCAAGGTTGAGGGCTTTCAGCTCAAAGAAAAATACTGCAAGTAAACAGCCAGAAAGGTAGAATTCAGACACCAAGGAACACACCATTAGGATCACATACAACTTGGCAGCAACTATTATAAAGAAAAGATGATCTTGAAATACCATATTCTAAAAGACAAATTACTTAAGACTTACAACCAAGTATATACCGCTTGGAAAAATTTAATATAATCCTGGAACTGAGGGGAATGGAGAATGGGTGTTTAGTCGAATGAAGGACTTTTAAGCATTCTTGGTATAAAAAAGATCACAGCTGAGTAGAAACCTTGAATTGTAAGAGAAAGTAGAAAGAGAAATAAAGTTGAGCAATTGGAAGGGGCTAAACAATGATGAAGCACTTACATTATAATGGGGAGAGAAGAAACCAGTGAACATTCAAAATCTAGTATCTTCAAGTGTCACTTGAAGGACACTTCAATGAAGGAAGAAAACAAGTACAGGAACTGAAAATGGTCTTGTTCTGCTCTGATGGTTCTAAGAAAGGAAAGAAAAGGGGAGGGAAAGAGAAACACTCTGGTTAAGAAATAAAAAGGAAAGGCTTGGAATTTACAATGTGCCATAATGGGGGTGAATAAGAATAAAAGTATGCAAATATAAAGGAGTGGGATGAAAGGTTATCACGTAGACCTCACTCATCCAAACCAGACAAAAGAAAATAGAACGTGGATTCACATGTACGCATACGTACAGAAACACACAGAAAGTCTGACGTAGTAATATATTAGTCACAATAGGGAAATAGGGAGAAGGAAAGGGAAGAGAGAAATTTAAGAGAAAGGGTAGAATCAGGAGGAATCTATCACAAGCAAAACAAACTTCAGTTTTAGAGGATGGATTGTAAAGGGAGTATTAAAGTGTAAAAGCCAGTGATCAGAACCTGAGTGAGGAAAAGAGAAGAGGAGAAATAGAGGAGAAGCAAATCGCTTGAATTGCAAATCACTAGGACTGATCATATATTCCTCATTCACTACCATCATCTTTGAAAACAGGACAAAGAGCAAAAAGAGGAAAGGATATAAGATGGAGGGAAACACACAGTTAACAATTAGAAACACAAATATGAATGGAATGAATCCACCGATAAAACAGAACACAGCAAAATGGATTAATAATAATATTTTGTTTATAAGAAATATTCTTGAAGGGAGGGGGGAAGGAGAGGGAGACAATTTAAAACTTATGGAAGTGATTGTTGAAAATACACACACACACACACATATGCCCACACTAAACAGATCTTGGACAGAAATAGACAGCAAAACTACAATTGTATCTTTGTTTGGCGATCTTGATGTGCCACCCCCACAGACCTACGCAAATGAAAGAAAAAGATAAGCATAAAAGAAGTTAAAGATTTAACTAGAAAGTTAGAAAAATTATACATGATAGCTTTCTGATGATTATTGAATGGAAAGAGAAAAGAATATACATATTCTTAATTGAACATGGAATATTACAAAAATTGACCATGTAATAAGAAATTAAAAACCTCACAAAATACAAAAGTAAAATAAAAAAAGCTTTTGAAAAAAATTAATGGAGATCAAATAACAATTCCAAAGAGCTGGTAAGTCAAAGGAAAAAAATCATAAAAATGATAATTTCTTCAAAGAAAATAACAATGATAAGACACTAAAACTTTTGGAAGCCAAATCACTCCTTAGTAGAAAATCATGCCAAAACCCCCACTTCTGTCAATAAAAGAGAGAAAGATCAGAACAATTAATTGGACGTGAAAGTGTTTTTAAAAAAGAGAAAAGCATAAATAAAAAGACCAAATGAGCACAAAAAAGAAATAAGTAAAATTAAAGATGAGCTTAACAAAACTGCAAAAAATTGCATTGAATTAATAAATAAAACTAGGAACTAGTTTAGTTTAATGTATAAAAAACAGATGAAACATGAGCTAATGTTATTTGCTAAAGATTTTAAAGACAAAATTGATAATATTAAAAATAAAAAGTATAATTTACAGAAGTTGAAGAGGAAACAAAAGAAATTATTAGCAAATGTTTCGTCCAATTATATGCCAAAAATAATTAATTAAATTAAATAGATGAATATTTACAAAAAATATGAAATACTCAGATTTTATGGCAATCAACTTTGAAAGCTTTAGGATCTCTGATCAACGGAATAAACTAAATTCATGCAGATTTGAAACAAACCACTCACCTTCTGATAAGGTGAGTGGTTACAGAGAAGACAAATTGAGACCTTTTTTTTAGACATGTCCAATGAGGAATTTGTTTGTACTTGACTATACTTTCATAACAAAAGATTTTGTTTTTCTTACTGGCTGTGGGGGAGGGACGGTGATATGAGAGGTAAAGGAGAGGCTGGAGAGGGAAAAAGTAGATCTCCATTTGAAAAAAATATAAATTTAATTTTAAAAAATTTAAAAGAAGATCACTGTGTGACAAAGGAACAACCTTTGTTCTGTGTAAAGTACCGTGTTAAATTTCCAAGTTTTATCAGACATAAAAAAGCTGAAGCTTGTCCAATAGAGGGTGATGGGGATGATGAGAAGCCTGAGGGATAGACAAACAAGTAGTTACTAAAGGAATTGGGAATGTCTAGGCAATCAGCAGTCTATCGAGTCATAAATCAACACTCTTTGGCTACTTTATCATTATGACTAACTCTATTTCCCAAGCGCAGGTTTCTCCATCTTGTTCACTGAGATATCAAGATAACATGAGAGCTTTTGTCAAATATCCTTCTAAAATAACAGTAGTTGTTCAGTAAATGTTTACTGAACGAATGAATGTTATTATCATTTGGCATAGGTCAAAAGGCATAGATGAACATAGTTCCCAAAGTCTAGGGATTACTTTAACTACAGTCTTTGTATCCTGTATGAACAGGCTTGAAGTAAGTTAAAATTTGTCATATTCTAGTTAAGATATAATGACTTCCTATGAGTTTTAGGTTGCTAAATAATAGGCAATTACAGGTTCACCAGCGTAAGCTGACAAGTTTCTACTAGTCAACTCTAAATTCCTACACAGCAATGTACTGAAACCAAATTCCTAAATTATAGTACTGTAATAGGATAATATATGCTTGGCTATATTATAATTAAGCAATATTGTTTCTCTGCTTTCAGTCAATGATCAAGTTTCTATAGAAGGTAACAATACTAGTTTGAACTGTTAGAAGCACTTATAAAAGTAGATGTTTTATGCTGTGTTTCATCACAGCTTTTCCCTTTGATATGTAAAGAAAACATATCAGATACGTTAAAATACATTAAATATATGGGTTATTTTTATGACACTATCAAAATGTGATTATAGATTGACCAATCCGATATATTAGCAGATAGATTTAAATGTAATTTGAACTAAGTAAATTAAACTGTGCCAACTTAGATTTTTATTTAAATTTATTTTATATTTCTTTATTTTAAATTTCTTTTAAAATTATTAGATTTATTTTTAAATTATTTATTTTAAATTTATTTTTAAATTTTTAAATTCATTTTTGTTTAAATTTATTTTAAATTAAATTTTAAAAATTTTTATTTATTTAAATTTATTATTAAATTTAATTATTATGTCTGGGGAAAAATAAAAAATATTATTAATCAATCACCAAGTATTTATTTTGTATCTACTATGTGCCAGCCTGGCACAATGCTAGGTGCCAAATGCTATTCAAATATTTGTCAAGTTTGAAATCAGAAACTTGGGCTGGGGGGGGTAATTATACATCCTATTACTTGTTTCTGAACATTTGCAAATATTAGAAAGATCTGTGATTTTACCAGCTCTGATATGTGAACTTTCACTTTATCTTGATGAGAAACCAGGCCTCTGTGGCATTTCTTGGGCATCTCTACATCCTTTCTACTTCATTATCTCCTCCTCCTACACCCCTCCCCCTCAGCTCCTCATTCCATTTCCCCTTTGTATCTTGTCTCCTTCCATTAGAAGTAAGCTCCTTGAGAGCAAGGACTGACTTGCTCCATTATATCTGTATGCCCAGCTCTTAGCACAGTGCCTCGCATACAGCAAATGCTTAATAAATGCTCATTCTATCTATTTGGTCAGCATGGGGAATTCTCATTGTGAGAACTCCTGCTAACACAAATTACAACCATTTGTCATTTATTTAATAATTCCTAGGAAGTTGGTTGAAGCTCTGAAAGTCCAAGTTACTTGGTCCATCACCCAGCTAGGAAGCAGAAGCTTCAGAGGGAAGGTTCGAAGCCAAATCTCCTTACTCCAATTTTAGTACTCTATCTAACATACTTGAATTCCCAGTCCATATCTTTATGGTATTCTGAAACTCCACTCCCTCTCTTTCCCCAGTCTGACTTTCTTATTTCTAGGCATGGAACCTACAACATTCCCCGTTTTCTAGTCCCTTGGACTGGAAAATTTGGAATCCTCTCAGACTCCTCTCTCCGTCATACTCCACTTCTAAGTAGATGCAAAATCTCATCAACTATCCCTTTTCAATATCTCTCAATGCCCTCTCTCCTTTTCCATCCCTGACAACATCTGATTCAGATCATTATCACCTCATGCTTGTACTATTTTCACCGCCTCCTAACCGGCCTCCTCACCTGTTATTTCCCACTCTTGTCCATCTTGCACAGTGAGAACTTCTTAAATAGCCAGTCAATTTTTTAAAATACCTACTATGTGCCAGGCACTGTGCTAAGCACTGGGGATACACAGAGAGGCAAAACACAGTCGTTTTAGTCTTGTTTTTCTACTCAAAAACCTTCTGTTACAACTTGGTTTCATTCATTCATTCAGTGAGTTATTTGCTCATCATGTGATTTCATTGGTGAAGGGAAGCCCCAACACGGAAACCACTTCAATTTAATTCAGATCAGCAACGTGTTTGTAACTGAAAATAAAGGCAAGTTACCTGGGATATGAAAAGATTAAGTGATTTTCCCATGGTCACAAGCAGAAAGATGAACCTGGATCTCTTTGGCTCCAAAATCCACTCTCTGTCCACTGTGGCATGCTGCCTCTCTATCAGGAAACTAGGTGTCAGAGTAGACAAGGGACAAGCCTTGTACTGGGAGTACTGGGAGACCCAAGTACTGCCTCAACACTTCCTAGCTATGAGACACTGGGCAAGTCAATAACCTGTATCAGTCTGCTCTACCACACTGGGCAGAAGTGCTGGACAAGAGTCAAATATATGAGAATACGAGTCATTCCTCAATTGATAAAGAGTCAAAGGATATGAACAGGCAGTTTTCAGGTGAAGAAATTAAAGCTATCCATAATCATATGAAAAAATGCTCTAAACCACTATTGACTTAGAGAAATGAAAACCAAAACGAGTCTGAAGTACCATCTCATACCTATCATATTGGCTAGTATGACAAAAAAGGAAAATGATAAATGGAGAAAATATGGGAAAATCGGAACACTGATTCATTGTTGGAGTTGTGAACTGATCCAGCCATTCTGGAGAACAGTTTGGAACTATGCCCAAAGGGCTACAAAAATGTGCATGCCCTTTGATCCAACAAAGGTCTGTATCCCAAAGAGATCATAAAAAAGGGAAAAGAACGCACATGTACAAAAAATTTTTATAGCAGTTCTTTTTGAGGTGACAAAGAATTGGAAATTGAGGGAATGCCCATCAGTTGGGGAATGGCTGAACAAGTCATGGTGTATGAATGTAATGGAATACTGTTGTTCTATAAGAAATGATGAGCAGGAGGATTTTAGGAAAACCTGGGAAGACTTACTTGAACTGATGCTGAGTGAAGTGAGCAAATTGAAACATTGTATCCAGCAACAGCAGCATTGTACAATGATTAACCATGGTAGACTTAGCTCTTCTCTGCAACGCAATGATCCAAGACAATTCCAAACAACTTGTGATGGAAAAGGCTAACCACATCCAGAAAAAGAACTCTGGAGTCTGAACAAAGATTGAAGCATACTATTTTCACTTTTTTAAGCTTGTTTTTTCCTTTCCTGTGGTTTTTCCCTTTTGTTCTGATTCTTCTTTCACAACATAACTAAGGTAGAAATATGCTTAACATGATTCTACATGTATAGCCTATATCAGATTGCATACCATCTTGGGGAGGAAAGAGGGGAGGAAGAAAAATTTGGAACTCAAAATTTCACAAAAATGAATGTTGAAAATTATCTTTACATGTAATTGGGGGGGGCGGAAATACTGTTAAGAAAAAACTGCTGGGCAGGAGCCAAACTTACTGTGGCTGTCAGAGGATGTCAGACCACTACTCCACCTCATCCAATGAGTGGGATTGCTATCTAGGGAGATGTGAATTGTCATGGATTTACTCAATCGAAATCTGTCCTAGACCCCCCCAACTCTGGAAAACTCCATGTCTCCTATGAACTCTCTATATTTCCCTGAGCCATAGGCATGTTACCTTGGCAAAATGGAGTTGCTTCCCCATAAGAACTGATAAAACATGCTTGAATACTGTATGTAATATTTATTCTTGGCATGGAATTCACCAGAGCAGTCATGACTTGGATATACTCTATGTGGACTCTCTTAGATGGAGAGTTTCCAAATAGTATTTGGGGATGCCTCCAAATTGGAAGAACCTCCATCTTCCAGACCTTGTATTAGCTGTCCCTCTCCAGACTGCATTCCTTCCTTACCTCAACCTTCTCATAATCACAGCTAGTATTTATGTAGCACTTTAAGGTTTACAAATTGCTTTGTAAATATTTCCAAATATTATCTCATTTAGTCCCAATGACAACCTGGGAGGCTGGTGCTATTATTATATCCCCATTTTACAGATGAGGAAACTGAGGCAGAAGTTAAGTGACTTACCCAGGGTCACACAGCTAATAAGTATCTGAGTCTGAATTGGAACTCAGGTCTCCCTGGCTCCAAGTTAGTCACTGCATCCACTGCAGTGCCACCTAGCTGCCCCAAGAACCCCCTTTCTTCCTTCAAGTTGTAGCTCAAGCCTCCTCTTCTGCATGAAGCCAGTTCTGATCTCCACAACTGCCTTTCTTCTCAAGCTATCTTGTGTTTAATTACTTTGTACATGTTTACATTCATTCACTTTATATTTATGCTGTGTATATTTGTATATGTACTTATTATATTCCCCCTTTGGAATTTCAACTCCTTTCAAATGGGATTGTTTCATTCTTTGTACTTGTATCTCATCAACTCACACAAAGCCTGGTGCTTACTAATGCTTAGCCCTTAATGTCATTCCTCTTGTGATCTGGGACATAAATATTATTAATATATTATTATATTTATAAATATTATATCATTGTATACAGAGGTATTATATCAATTATTAATATTAATTGATCGTGATATACTGTTATAATTATTATTTTATTATATGATTATTATTATTCACACACACAAAAAGGGAGGTGGGGAAGGAAGGAAATAAGCAATTATATAGCAACTTGGAGGCACAGTAGATAGGGTGCTGGGCATGGAGTCAGGAGGACCTGAATTCAAATCCAGTCTCAGATACTTACAAGTTGTATGACCCTGAACAAGAGACTTAACCCTGTTTGCCTCAGTTTTCTCATCTGCAAAATGAGCTTGAGAAGGAAATGGCAGACCGCTCCAGTGTCTGCCAAGAAAACTCCAAATGGGGTCACAGAGAGTTGGACATGACTAATCCACCACAACAAAAAAAAGCACACCTGCTATGTCTGGCCCTGTGCTAAGCACTTTAAAAATATTATCTTATTTTATCCTTACAAAAATCCTGCAAGGTAGGTGCTATGCGTTATCATCATTTTACAGTTGAAAAAACTGAGGCAGAGGTCAGGTGGTTTGCCCAAGATCTCACAACTAGCAGGTGTCTAAGGCTGGATTTGAACTTAGGTCTTCCTAACTACAGGCCTGACTCCATCCACGTTGCCACCTAGCTGCCCCTAACACAGTTTTCAATTGATGTTCTAGTCTCATGTAGTAGAGCCAGTCAGTCTTTGGAAGACTTAGGAACTCTGGCCCCAGCAATTTGTGGCGTGGGGCTTGGACTCAGGATCCCATGTGAGAAATCCTAAAGGCCGATGCTTTTCTGTTCACTGTCCTGTTGTTGGCAGTGCCCTTCAATTAGCTCATCTTGGAGCAGGGAGAATAGATTGCCAGTGGCAGGCCTTACCATGGAAAACCTGATCCCACTTTGTCTGAGTCTGGGGGCCATCTCCAAATTTCTGGATCATCTCTCATCTTACTGTACCTTTCACACTTCTTTAATATCACCCTACCCACTGATAGCCAAGACCACTCTTCACATATCCTACATATATTACATATATTTTGCATATATTATGCATATTTTACATAGATTACTATATATCACACACCAGGCAGACAGAACAAAATAATAATCTATATCTATTTTTTATTTACATACAATAAATGAGATTACAGGTGCTTTGAGAGCAGAGAGGAGCTGTTTTTCCTTTTTTTTTTTATCTCTCTCTTCCATAATAGTATATTGCACATAGTAGGCACTTTAATTTCTGGATTGAATTTACTATGTTAATGATAAATATGAACAGGAGGGAGGTAACAGTGTTCCTCATGGAAGTTTTTAAAGTGAGGAATAAGAATTTGTTGTTGGTTCTCTAGCACAATACAGAGAAAAGGTGTCCATGTGCATAATGAAAATTCAAATGTTCACCTTTCCATTGGCAGAATATAGGAAAAGGATTTCTTTTTAACCTTTTCCTATGAAATTAATTGTGAGAGGGAGAAAGGGAGAAGAACCTCTTGTAAAAGAACTAGGAAAAAAAGACCATCTTAAAGAAAGTAGCTGGGAGGTGACGGGGAGGATTTTCAATGAAATCAAAGAAATATGCTGATCAGAGGTGGGGAACCTGTGACCTCAAGGCCACATGTGGCCCTCTAGGTGCTCAAGTGTGGACCTACTCCATCAAGAGGGCACATGTTCTTCACCCCTGGTGCAGGCATTTAAATCTTTTTCCAAGAGGCCCACAGGTTCCCCACCCCTGGTGTACACATTTAAGTCTCCTTCCCCAAAAAAAGCACTCCAGTGGGCTCTCCCCAAGTGGGCTTTTCCCAAGAGCCCACTTTTAACTGTAAAGGGGAAAAGCAAGGCAGTCTCCCACAGCATCACATCAATTCTCCTCTCCAATTCCCTACAAATGTTAATGTAAACTTATTCTCAAAATCTCAGCTTTTTATTCTGCTCATGTTCTCGCTACTTAAAATTTTATAAGATGTTCATAAACATATAATGCCATTTATAAACTGGAAGAGTACTTAAGAAACTTTTCAAGGGCACCGACTCCCCTCATTTCAATCACAGTAAATCCCCTTGACATTAATAGGAATTCCACATGTGCAGAAGAAGGATGAAGGATCTCTTAAAACCTAAGTCGCTATAAAATGCAGTAAAAATGCCTTGGGAGCCCCATGCGTGCAACCCTGTAAAGTCAGCCCAAGTGCAAGAACCTATATGCAAAATGGAAATCTAATTTAAATAGAAATCCTCAGACCAGGAGCATAAAAACCTGAAATCAATCAGGGGAATTCTTTTTGAGGACAATGCTTATGTCCATATGCATATGATATACACTTTGGCATTTTGTCTGTGTGTGATTTTCAGTACCTGTGAGAAGTCCATTAAAACAACCTTGGAATTCTATGTGACTTGAGAACATAGAGTTAACCCTAAATAAAATAGTTCAACAGGTCGAATTTCTCTTCAGTGCCCCTTACTCTGCAATTTCTTCGCTCTCATCTCTCCCTACCAGCTCACAGTCTTCCCTCACTCAAATCCAATTCGCTTGCACGTCATGACATCACCTCCCTGATGTCATGATTAACTTTGAGAATGAAGGACAGACAACAACAGCATGCTGGACTCTCCACTGTGGGCAGAGAACCCAGACTTCTCTTTTCCTCTCTCCCCATTTCCATTTAATTCCATTCAATTCAATAAGCATCTGTTAGACATCTATTGACTATTTCAGAGGTGTAGAACCTAGGCTTCAAGGCCACATGGGGCCCTCTAGGTCCTCAAGTGCGGCCCTTTGACTGACCTTTTCACAGTGAAGTTTGGTTTCAGTCAAAGGGATGCACTTGAGGACCTATGGAGCCACATGTGGCTTTGAGGCCAAAGGTTCCCCACACTTATATCAGACACTGAAAATGCAAAGACAAAAAGAGGACAGAAAGGTTTTCAAGAAACTTAATATTCCTCTGGGTGGAAATAATATACAAAATATTTAATAATTATTATATAATTATATATAATATATAAAATAATAATTAATTTGTATAATGCTTCAAGGTTGACAAGGTGTTTATAAATATCTCATTTTACAATCTTTTTACAGATGAAGAAATTCAGGCAAACTGGTTTAGTGACATTCCCAAGGGCACACAGCTAGTAAGTATCTGAGGCTGAATTTGAACTCAGGTCTTCCTGTCTCCAGGGTCAGTATTTCAGGTGGATAATACTAAGAACTGGAAGGGTCATGAAAAGTTTTTTTTGCTTCCCTATCTTAAGTGATACACTCTCAGGCCCCTGTTCTTTCATAATAAAATTATTAACTACTTAGAGCTAGAGTATCAAGGGCAGTTAATGATTTATGTTACCGCGACCAGATGTCTTTTGAAATAGTTGTCCTCAGTGTTTTAAACCAAAACAGATGAGTAGAATAAAAGAGTTTTTGCCAGGAAGGGCCTTTTCCACTGCCTTTCAAAATATGTCACATAGGAGAGCATGTGTAAGCTATGCCCCAGATCTGACAGATCAATTGTACCCACAGTTCTCTTCCTCCTGATTTCATTGTTTAAGTCTGGAAATATGTGTGTATATATTCCTGTATGTATATGTATGTATATATGAAACATGTGTGTGCATATGTGTGTACATTTATGAATGTATATGTATACATGTGTGACTACACATGAATCTGTATTCACATGCATGTATTTATATACACATACATGAATACAAACTTTTATCTGTCTAACAGTCTCAAAAAAGACCATATAAACCATTATACAAGATTACACTCTTTTTCAGCTAGAAAGGGGATGGACAAAAATAAGAATTTAATACAAAATTTTGCTTATGTCATAATTAAACAGTGGTTCAAATATAATGTCTGGAAAAGAAATAGGAGTAAGGAGTTCTGAGTTCTGTGTTTTTTACCAAGACTTTAACCATCAGATTCTTAATCTCAGAAATGAAAGTAATAATATCTGCTGCTGCAAAACCTCCCCAAATACTAATGCCACAAATGGATCCAAGCTTCTCAGAAAAAAAAAGCAAAGCAAAACAAAATATTTTGTAAATAGAAATTGCTTTTTGCTCAGAAACTTCATTGAGCAAAGATCACATCTACACTGTGTGCTCAGTAAATAGCTGACTAACTGAAGGGCTGTTTCCCTGAACATAAAGGTCCTCCCTCCTATTAAGCTTTATCTTCACTGTGGCTCCAGGGTGATCCTAGGTCCTCAAAGATGAAACCAACAGAGCGTAAAGATCAGGCAACACCTCTGCTCAGTAACTGCTAGCTGCCTCAAGGATAAAATATAAATTCTTCTGTTTAGCTTCCAAAACCTTTTAACAACCTGGCCCCAACCTATCTTTCCCACCCTGTTGGATGTTACTCGTCCTCCTGCAAACTTTAATCCAGCCAAATTGGTTTTGCCTCTGTGCCTTATGCAAGAAACTCCATCTCCCACCTCTGTGCCTTTGTATTGGCCATCCCCCCTGCCTGGAATGGCTTCCCTCCTTATTTCCATCTCACAGAGTCTCTGTCTTTCTTTAAAATGCAGCTCAAGCACCTTCTTCTACATGAAACCTTCCCTGCTCTCCCCAGCTGTTTAGTGTCTTCCCTCCCAGACTACCTTGTATTTACCTACTTCATATATGTTTTTATTTATTCTCTTTACATTTATATTGTATATATTATACGTACTTTTGGTCTCCCCCTTTCTTTCCAAATAGGAGTTGTTTCATTCCTTGTATTTGGGTCCCTGCTCCAAAACTTGCTTTGTCCCCAGTGTGACCTCCAATCCCTCCATTGCTCAGCTCTTTCTCAGGTCATCATCATCCTTTCAGGGGCCATCTCCAGTCATCCTGATCCATATCTGGTCCCTGGACCCACATGACCCTGGAGGAGAAAGTGAGGCTGGTGTCTTTGCCCAGCCCTGCCTCACTTCAATCCAGTTCACCTGCATATCAAGGCATCACCTTCCTGACGTCATGGTCCTCTTCCAGAATGGAGGCCAAGAGAAATCATCATCCCTGCGCGGGCTACGCCCTCCTCTTTTTGCCATCTTGGCCCTTGGGTGAACCACTTCAATTCCACATGCTTCTTCTCCAGTTGAATCCTTGCCCTTTTATTCTAATGAAGATTTTGTCTGGCTACACCCCAGGCTTGGCTTGCTCTGACTATCTATGTGTTGCTGAACGAAACTAGAGAAAATCATGAAACTGAGCTGATCAGGTCCACAACAGATGTATGCCACACAAGCTCAGCTGGGCCCTCACCAAAGCCAGGCAATCCTTCTCCCCACAGAGGATCTTCCAAAGCTTTTCTTCACAACCTCTCACAACTTCCTGCATACCTACGTCCCCTCTCGGTTGAGAACCTTGCCTCATTGAGAACCTTGCCTCACATTGAAAAATGTGATGCCATCAGAAGGAAATTGAGGAGATGCCCATCAAGTAGGGATTGGCTGGACAAGTTGTGGTATATAAGTGTAATGGAATACTCTTGTGCTACAAGAAATGATGAACAGGCAGACTTCAGAAAGTCCTGGAAAGACTTATATGAACTGATGCTGAGTGAAGCGAGCAGAACCAGAAGAACGTCGTTCACAGAAACGGCCAGTGTTCAAAGACCGATTTTGATAGAAATATAAGGACCAAAAACAATTCCGAAGGACTCATAATGGAAGATGCCATCCAAATCCAGAGCAAGAACTAAAGAGTCGGAATGCAGGGTGAAGCTATTTCCTTCTTTGTTTTATTTGGCTTTATTTTTTCTTTTTCATGGTTTTTCCCATTCATTATAATTCTGCTGTGCGACATGACTGATGTGAAACTGTGTTTAATAGGAACATATGTGTAGAGCCCATATCAGATTACATGCCATCTGGGGGAGTGGGGAAGGAGGGGAGAGAATTAAACTTATGGAAGTGAATGTTGGAAACTAAATTAATTAATTTTTTAAAAAATGAGTCCACTTTCTGTGAGTTCCCTCCTCTCCCCTCGTCACTTGACACCACTCAGATCCCTTCTGCCACTATCTCCTCCTCCGTTTCATATGAAAGATGGACTTTCTCCTTGCCCAGACAAAGCCTCTACACACACAAGTGATCATGTTCTAGTCTGTCTTCTCCCTCTGTATCATCCCTACTCTCTCACTCATCTTCAATCCCTCCTTGTCACTGGCTACTTCCCTACTACATACAAACATGTCCACGTTTTCTCCTCCATCCGAAAAACAAAAAATGCTTACCTTATCTGTCTACACCTGCATATGGTGCATATTTCTTCTCCTTTTTGTGTCTAACCTCCTCAAAAAGGACATCTCCAATAGATGCCTCCACTTTCTTTCCTCTTACTCTTTTCTTGACTATTTGCAATCTGATAGTTTGCATGATCGCATATGTATAGCCTCTGTCAAACTACTTGCTGCTCGAGAAGGGAGAGATGAGGGGAAAGGGGGAAGTTTGGAACTCCATCTTTGAAAAGAATGAATGTTAAAAATTATCTTTACATATAAAATATTGATTAACTGTTTGCAGTCTATCTACCTTCATCATTCAACTAAAAATGTTCTCTCCAGAGTGACCAGTGATCTCTAAACTGCCAAATCCAAAGGCCTTTTCTGGATCTTTATTCTTCTCTACTACCTCTCTGCAACCTTTGACACTACTGGTCACCCCTCTTCTTGATTCTCTCTCCTCTCTGGTTTCCTATCCCTCCGCTGTCTTCTGGCTCTTCTCCTACGTGTCTGATACCTTCTTCTTGTCTCCTTTGCTGAATCTTCATCCAGGTCAAACCTGCTAACCAGGAGGTGTCCAGGAGTGAGATCCATTGTTAAATTTTCAATGTGAGCACTTACACCTAGGAAATCAGCGTATCAGGACCTGATTTATTGTTTTGCTGACTGCCTCAACTTAAGAAAGTTATGGAGAAAATATTAACAAATGTTTATTAAACTTGGAGTCAGTCGTTAAATTTGCCATTTGGGGGAGTAAATTTAATATTTACTGCCCCCAAGCGTCCCCAAAGCTCTGTTCTGGGCTCTCTTCTCATAGGCTATGGGGACAGCAGGAAGTTCTTTCCCTCCTCTTCTCCACCTGCTGGCTTCCTTCAGGTTTTAACTAAAGTTTCATCTTCCACAAGAAATTACTTTCCCAGTCCTCCTTAGTTTTAGCACCCTCCCTTTGAGACTACCCGCAGTTTATCCTGTCTCTATCTTGTTTGTTTCACCTACCATTAGACTGTGAGTTCCATGGGTGCAGGGCTTGTTTTTTGTCCTTCTTTGAATCCCGAGGATTTAGCACAGTGCCTGGTAGGTACTTAATAAAAGCTAGTTGACTCGCTGAGCACAGCCCGGAACAAATGAGGTGCTTAATAAACACTTGTTAATTGATGGGTGGCATTTGCATCTAGCAAGCTCTTCCAAGCTGAAAACTGAGTCTGGCACTTGGCAAAGGTCATCTTGCTGTCTAAGGATCAGCTTTCCTAAGCATTTCATTCTGTTGCAGTGGTCCTGAGATGTAAAGGGAATTTCACTGAAGATTAGACCAGCACTGAACAAACCCTTGTCGACTGATTGAGCGAATGGTTCTCATTGGCACTCATGTAAGGGAAAGCTGTGGCTTAATTTGAGACATGTAAGAGTAGGAGCCAAAAAAGGGGTGGCAGGAGCAATGGGAAAGAGATAATTGAATCACACCTGCTCCCTCAATCTGGGCATCAGCTAACATCTCCATACAAAGACAGGGAAGGACAGGGAAGGCATATATCCAGGAATGTCGTCAGAGATTTGGACTTGATTGTAACCAAGCTACGGCAAGAAGAACATCTTGCCATAGTCTTGGCTGCCTTCTGGCTTTTCAGAAAAATATCAATTCCTCCAGTATAATTGTAATGCAGAGGGGACTGGCCAGTGAGAGCTCAGTCCTTACACCACATGCAATATGCCTTGTCTGTATCAGTCCACATGGAGGCATAGAACCCCTTCCCTCTTCAATTAAGAACATGCACAGGCATCCTATTTTCTGTATTGCCAAAGAGCATTATAATTATCTGCTAAGCTAGAACTGAATGTGCGTATATACAAAAGGCTTCAGCAGAGAAAATCACTTTTCCCTGGTGGTTTTCAAGTGAGAAGAGGAAAAATGACATAAACCTCTGTGTGAAGGGAGGCAATGTCCAGAACTACCTTTTCTCCCAACTGCCCTGCCATGTGGTACATGGTGCCAACTCTGTTTTTGTCTCTGTCTTGTACACTCTTTCTTGATCCAAGGTAAATGAGTATCAGAAATGGAATAGACCAGGTCTGATCTTGGAATATTTGAAAGGATGAAAGAGCCAGAGATTCAGTAACTGGAGTCCATAGCAGAGTCTATCATTTAGCACAGCAGCCAAACCCAGAGAAGAGCTAGTGCTGAGGAGTGACTTATTGGACCCATCCAAGTTTTATCAGGAGGTGCTCAGACATCTCCACTTGGCTTCTTTCATGTCCCAAGAAGTGAAGCTGCGTGGAAGGATATCACATGGAAAGTTCCATGTATAGAAGATTTCACAAGAGGGAGGGGATCCCAGGCAGGAATAGGAGGTATGTCTACAGTAGACACAGTCTACTGCAACAAAGACTAGGGCAAAAAAGACCCACATAGCATCACCAGACAGGCATTAGCTGATGAATTTTTTAGCCATGACTCTTAAAACAGATATAATACCAAAATTAACAACAGAATCCTAACATTTACACTATATATAATATAAAATTAAGTTAAAAAAGTTAAAAATGTTCTTATCTAACTTCTCTTAAGGTCATTATGTAAAATACAGATCTGGCATTTGGAATTGGAAGGGAAAAGATGCATAAACTGTTCAGTTGACTGGATCTGTTACATTAATTTCTCAGCGTGTGAAGGAGTGGCTTACCCCTTGAATGGTAATGGAAAATTAGCTTCTTTATTTCTTCATTAAGACTGTGGGAGTAAAATTAATGCTTTCATGCACTTTCCCAAATTAATAGAATATATCTTTATTAAAGTGATAAATATACATGCATACTTTTTTTTGGTTGATTGGATTCTCTAACTTAATTAATCATTGCCAAAGAATTTTAGAGCTAGAAAGAGCCTTAGGAATTATATAATCCAATCCTCTTGCTTTAGAGATGAACAAACTGAGCCTGACAGGTGACGTGATCTGCCTACATCACACAATTAATGACAGAGCCACAATTAGAAGCTATGTCTCCTGACTCCCCATATAGTGCCACTGGAATCCAGAGTCCAAGACCATCCTGTCTGAAAAGAAAAGAAAGCAGATGAAAAAACACACAGACTTTTCTTTAATATTCTAAGGATCTATACAGTAGTTTTTTTTCTTTTCCCTTTTCCAGGTATTAGATAAGAAGTAATCCTTTAGATAAAGTACTCAGTACTCAAATGGCTCTATGATCTCATCAATAAATCAACGAACATTTGTTGAGAAAGAGAATGACAGTTCATGGCTATGACAAAATATAGAGAGGGCTTTTTTTTAATAAAAGAAATAGCAACAGCTGGAAGTGTCTTGTGACCAGTGAAATCCCAGGTCTAATTCTTTCCGATTGTACATTACAGTTAACTTTGCTCATGTCCTTGACTGTGAGTACCTAAATAGCAATGACTGTGCTTTATCTAAAGTTTTATTCCTTTAGAGCATACCTAACACAATTCTGTACACACAAAAGGTGTGATAAAATGTGAATGATGGCATGGGCATAAGGAATTGGAGGGAAAGAGACTTCAGGCAGAGAAACCAACTTAAATGGCTATTGTAAGAGTCCAGGTATGAAATGATAGGGGCCTAAACAACTTAATCACTTTCATCCATCTAGTATATGTGAGTGATGTAGATACTAATGAATGTTTCTGTTGATGTGTTACTTGGGAGGGGTGGTATGTGTGTACAAAATGTACACAGATAAATCAATTAAAGGTAATTTGAAAAGAGAAAGATTAACATGTGGGGGAATCAGGGAAGACTTCACAGAAGGGGTAATGTTGTTCAGTCTTATTCAACTTTACATGGCCCCATTTGGGGTTTTCTTGGCACAAATACTGGAATAGTTTGCCATTCCCCTCTCCAGCTCATTTTGTAGATGAGCAAACTGAGGCAAAAAGGATTAAGTGACTTGCCCTGGGTCATACAACCAGTAAGTGTCTGAGGCCAGATTTGAACTCACGTTCTCCTAACTCCAGGCCCAAATCTATCCACTGAACCACCTCGCTGCCCACCTACTAAAGCTGAACTTTGAAGAAAGATAAGGACTTAGGAAGGTAGGATTGAGGCAAGAGTACTTTTGAAGAATGGGGGCCAACGTAAGTGCATGTGTGGAGATGGGATCTCACTTGCTAGATTTCAGAAGTTCATTTTTGTTGCAATATAGAGTGCATAAAGGGACTGATGTGAAATAAGGCTGGAAAAGTAGCTTCAGCTCAGACTATGGAAGGAATTTGGCATTTCATCCCAGACGTCATAGGGAGCGCCATATGCATTTAAGCTGAGAAGTCACCTGTTGGATCCATAGCTCTTAACCTTTCATCTTTCTCTCTGTCTCCTCCTCAACCTATTTCTCATCTTGGCCATGATGTCCAGTCCCTCCACTTCTCCTGGTTCTGCCAGTTCTTCCATCAAACCTGCTTGCTTGTCTCCCTTTTGTACTGACCTTATGATTGACCTATTAAACTATATGCCCCTCTTTAACCTTGAGTCTCTGACTCTCTTTTCATATAAAGACTCAAGCCAAAATAAATTCTGATCCCGGATTATCCACACATCTACTTTTCCCACTCCTTTAATAATAGTAATGATAATAATAGCTAACATTTATATAGAAAGCACCTTATGAAGTGAGAAGAACTAGAAGATCATTGTGCCCAGTAACAGCAAGGTTGTTACCATGATCACTTGTGAAGGACTTCACTACTCTGATCTATACACTGATCCAAGACAGTTCCAAAGGACTCATGATGAAAAAATACTATCCACCTCCATTGAGAGAACTGATAAACTCTGAGGGCAAACTGAAGTATGATTTTCTCACTATTTTTTTTTGTTTTTGTGAAATATAGCTAAAATGGAAATGTTTTTTATGATTTCACATATATAACTGATATCCTGTTTGGCCTCTCAATGGGTGAAGGAAGAGTGAGAGGGAAGAGGAGAATATGGAACTCAAAATTTTAAAAGAGTACTAAAATAAATAAATTAAATAATCTGAAGGAAGAAAAAAGAAAGTACTTTATTATATGTATTAACTGCATCCTATAACTATGTATTCTGGGCACACTAAATATCTATGTCTAATCTTAACTGGACCCTTATTGGTACATGGCAACCTCTTTTATTCTTTGATTGATTCTCCGTTACCCTCCCTACCACAGCTCTTTCAGATCTCCACATAGGAAAGAATACTGCATTTGGAGTAGAAGGACCTGAGCTCAAATTCTGACTTTACTAAGTGACTCTGGACAGCTCACTTCCTTTTTCTGAGCTTCAGCTTCCTTATGATGACTTCAGGGGTCCCTTCCAGCGCTAACTCTGGGGTCTTATGACCTCTTCCTTCCCTGAGACCCCCCAGCGATACATGCTTGCCCCCTCCTTCTCAGCAGAAGACTTTGATTTCTCCTTCACTGAGAAAATCACAACCATTATTAGAAACTCCTCCACCACTCCAGAAGTCAAAACACCTTCTTCTATTCCTTCTCCCCTCTTTTGCTGAAGGCATCTCTTCTTACCAAAGCCAGCCCTTGTCTTTGGACCCTCAACCTGTCCCTTCTTGTCTCCTATTGGAACTTGCTCCCTTCATTACGCCCTCCTCATCTTCTGTTGTTTTATCCACTGGAATCTTCCCTGATCCCTAAGGATCCTCCCAGAACACTCTCCCCCCACCCTGTTCTTTAAAGACAAACAACCTCCATTTGATTTGACATTTCCTTAAGCTGCTATACTTACACTTTCATTTCTTTTGAAGCAAAATTCCCAGAAAAAGCCGTCTACATGTATTGCTTCCACTTCCTTATTGATGGCTTCCTTCTCCCCCTGGTAACCCTCTTCTGACCCTAACACTAAGTGAGGCTGTTCTCCACAGTTTCTATCAGCCTCTAATCTGCCAAAGCCATGACCTTTGGTCAGTTCTCATCTTCCTCGACTTTTCTGCAGTTTTTGACACTCCTGACCACTCCCTTCTTCTAAATACTCTTCCCTCCTATGGCTTTTTGGATACTGCTGTCTCTAACTCTCTTCTAGTCTGTCTCCTTCCCTACCTCCTTTGTTGGATCAGTCACTACAGCAGCAGCAGCAGCAGCGTACATCAGTCTATCAGTAGGCCAAGTCAACAAGGATTCATTGAGCACCTAGTTGTACTGAGTGCTAGAGATAGAAAGGCCAGAAGCCAAAAGGAGCCCACAGTCTAATGAGAAGATAGGCAAATAACTAAGTATAAACAAGGTATTTTTTGTTGTTGTTCAGCAGATCCAACTCTTTGTGACTCCATTTGGGGTTTTATTGGCAAAGATACTGGACTGGTTTGCCATTTTCTTCTCTAGTTTATTTTACAGGTAAGGAAAGGGTGAAGTGACTTGCCCAGGATCACATGGCTGGTAAGTATCTGAGGCTGGGTTTGAACTCAGGTCCTCCTGACTTCAGGCCAGGTACTCTATGCACTATATCTAGTAGCTGCCCCTATGAACCATAGCCTAGATAAATTGGAGATAATAGAGGGAAGGCACTAGAATTAAGGCAGAACAAGAAAGGTTCCTGTTGAAGGTAGAGTTTTAACTGTGTGATAAGGGCCTACACCAGGATGGTGGCAGTTTTAGAGGAAAAGAGGAAGTATATACCAAGAAATAAAGGTAGAAGGTAAAATCAACAGGATTTGGCAACTGATTAGACATGGGAGTGGAGAGAAAGCAAGAGAGAGTGAGTAGTCCTAGATAACAGCTAGGTTGGGAGCCTGGATAAGTGGGAAGATGGTGGTAGTGCCCTCAACAGTAACAGGAAAATTGAGAAGGGAGAAGAATTTGAGAGGAAAGATAAATAGTTCAATTTTTGAAATTTTGCATTTAAGATGTTGATGGCCCTGCTGAGGGCCAGAGCAATAAAGGTACAGCAACTCCAAGACTGGAGTTCCCTGCATGGGCCATCTGGAAAAGAATTCATAGATTCTTGCCCTGTTGGGGTCAAAGTGAGAAAGATCTATTATACTTTTCAGCTGTTAAGAATTCTTAGGGAATCTGCAACCTTAGAGGGGTACAGTTAAAATTTATATAGGATATTCTGTAGTTAAACATGTGCCAAGTATGGTAACTAGGTGATTCAGGGTGGGATTAGGGAGTGGTTAGTTCTTAAAGGAACATGCACTTTTGGTATCTACTGAGCAGGTATTTTACCCAGAATTCATCAGGAACTACCCCAAGGGGAGACTACATGGGGGTGTGGTTTTAGGCCTGAATCTTCAGTAAGTCAACTAACGGTCAAGACTGACTAAGGAATACCAGGCTCTTATCAATGTCTTGTTAGACAAGATAAATGTAAGGGAGTATACATACATATGTATATGACTGGCCAGTGAGTAGTAAATGTCGTTATGACCCAGTACACAGCCAGTTCAGTCAGTACACAGCTGGTTCAGACTAATAAATTCTATAAATTCAAGAGGGGTGATAATGGTTGTTGCTGGGGTAGGCCATGTCCTTAGGTTGGGGAGAAACTGCTTGGCATAGTGTTTCGAGGCTAGGGAGAAATGTGATTTTTTTGAGAGAAATTTTAGAATTGGGGTCCAAGCACATGCACCCAAGCACCTCAGTTTGAGATGTTCACTAGGCATTTGAAAATGCAAGTTTGGAAGTTAGGAGAAAGGTTAGGACTACAGATATAGATTTGAGAATTATCAGCAGAAAGGAGATAATTGAATCCATGGAAGCTGATGAATGAAATCACCAAAAGAAATAGTATAAAGTGGGGAGATTAGAGGACCCAGGACAGAGCCCTGGGGGACATGTACCATCGGTTGGCATGACCTGGATGAAGACCCAGCAAATGAATTAGATATGAAGAGAACTGCGAGGGAGAAGTGTCTTAGAAACCTAGAGAGATGATTAAGAGGATGATGGATAGTGGTAAAGGATGTAAAGAGTAAAGAAGGATGAAGATTGAGGGGGGAGTCATTAAATTTGGCAATTAAGAGATTAACAGTAAATTTGGAGAGAGCAGTGTGGGTTGAATGATAAGGTTAGAAGCCAGACTGTGGACATTAAGAAGAAAAGAGAAAAAAGAAAGTGAAGGCATCTATTATAGATGGACTTCCCAAAGAGTTTAATCATCCAAGGAAGGAAAGATATAGAGAAGAGTTAGCAGGAATGGAATGGACAGATCAAGGTTTTCTGAGAATAGGAAATACTTGGGCATTCCAAGACAGTAAGGAAACAACCAGTAGACAGGGAGAAATTGAAAAATAGTGAGAGAGTGGGAATGAGAGAGGGGCCAATCTGATGGAGAAGGTGAGATGGAATAGCATCCCTTGTGCATGGAGAAAGGTTTGCTTTTTCAAGGACAAAGGTTATCTCTTTATGTGAAACAGGGTGAAGACAGGAGACCCCTAAATGAGGTCTAAATGAGATGAGGAGGATTTATTAGGCAACTTCTATGTACCAGGCCTGGTATGTACTTCTATGTACAGTCCCTGCCCTCAAGAAGCTTATGTTCTACTAGGAGAACCAACAGGTACACATGGAAGTAAATACAAAATACATTAAATATTAGACAATTTCCAGGGAAGAAATTATTTGGGAGATAAGGAATGTATCTTGTATCCTTCAGTAGAGTAGAAACGTGTTTGGTGTTTCTCTTTTGTCTTTGTATTCCTAGCACCTGGCACAACAATTTGTAGATGTAAGGGTCTGACTGAATTGAATTCTGGTTCACAAGCATGGTATGTCCTTGACTGGCTAGCCAGCTAACATTTCTATAGTGCTTACTATCTGCCAAGCACTGTGCTAAGGGAAAGCAATTATCTCGTTTGGTCCTTACAACAAGCCTAGTTTTTGTTGTTATTACGTAGTTGTGTCTGATTCTTCATGGCCCCATTTGGTGTTTTCTTGGCAAAGACACAGGAGTGGTTTGCCATTTCCTTCTCGAGCTTCTCCACAAACAAGAAAACTTAAGTGACTAGCCCAGAGTGACACAGCTAGTAAGCATCTCAGGCTAGATTTGAACTCAGGTCTTCCTGACTCCACTGCACAATCTAGCTGCCCATATTTGTACTTTAGTTGTAGATAAGGGCTAAACAAAGTAATCCAGAACCTCAGACTCTGTACTGGAATTAAATGAACCAGTCCTAGAAGAACTGACAGCTAACAAAAAGAAATTCACTCATCCATAGCATAGGAAAGATGTTTAGCAAGGACTCTTGGTGGATTCATCTGAGTCCAACTCCCCTGCCTCTGTATTGCCCATGATGGTCCATTGGCCAGCATCCAGAAGCATCTAAAGCTCTTCGAGGCTTTTTGGTACTCAGTTGACCAGGAAGCCAACTTCATGTCCTGAGCCTTGGTCCCCTAAATCAATTAGATCTTCAGGAAAGTTTCAATACCTTCTAAGGAAAAACCAGCCTAACTCTAGTGAGATAGGAGCCTTAGACTATTGCTCCTGCCACAACCTTCAAGTATTAAATAAAATATTACTGATATATGAGACCCAACAGATCAGAACAGTATACCTCTACCATGTCATCAGTTCTCAGACTGAGTGTCCTGGTAGTCACAAGACAGTTGAATTTCTATTACAGCTAACTCCTTTGACTGTTCTACTAGGAGCTAACGGTGACAAACTATGTCCTTTTTTTATGAATACATACCCCAAATCCATTAACTCCTAAATCCATATGTCAATAAGGACAATTGATTTTTATAAATATTTTTAAGGAACTTTTTCTATTAACTACATTCATATTATTTTACAATTACATGTAGTTTTTTATATTCTCACACGAGTCATCAGGTGATCAATATAGGGACAGAAGAAGCTCAGAGTGCATTTAGTTAAAACTCTTCATTTTTAGATAAGAGAAGTTACGGGACTTGCCCAAAGTCACAAGAGTCATAAGTGGTAGGGGCAGGATTTGGACCAGACAAGGTTCTCTGACTCCAAATCCAGTACCACAGTAAAGGGCACAACTGAGCTTTGACCCCTTATCATACTTGTTCTGTGTATCAGATCACAAGCAGGTCATGGGGGCCATTTCTCAACTGCCTGGAGTAAGAAGCTGAATCAAATAGCCTCTAATGTCCATTCCAGCTTATAAAATTCTAGACTTGGTATAAGTTGGTAAAAAATTAAAGGAAATCATATCTCTATGTTAGGGGTGGTTTAAATGAGATCAATCAAATGTTCTAATCCTAAATATGAAATGAGAGCATCTTAAAAGGGATTTTCAGAAATTTAGGAGTGAAATTTAGTCTGGATTTGAATCTTAATAAGTAATAAAAACTAGCACTTTTCACAATGTAAAAATACAGCACTTTTCACAGTGTTAATGACTTTGTTTGGAGCTCACAATAACCCTATGAGGTAGGTATTATTATCCCAGTTTTAGATGAGAGAACTGAGGCAAAGAAAGGTAAAGTGATTTGCTCAGGGTCACACAGGTACAAGTGTCTGAATCAAGATCTGAACTCAGATTTTCAATTTTCAGACTCCAATTCTAGTGCTCTATTACCTCCACTCTACTAACCTTCACCCCCCACACCATCCCAGTGCCTAAATTGTCTATGGGAAATGATTATTCTTTGTGATCAAGAATAACCCAGGACATTCACTGCCCTGGGCAAATCTCAAATTTGGAGCAGATCCAATTAAAACCTTGGTGCCCTCAGAGACCAAGTTCGTGACATGTTAATCAGCCTGCAACTTCCTGTGACTCCTTCAAAGCCCCCAGGAGGAAAATGCAACTTCAGAGAGTTGAGTTGGCAATGAAACCCTTAGCATGAGATAATCAGATAAAATGCCAAGATAAGTAACTGATGATAAGCCAGACTTGTGAGGCAGACATCCAGAGGGTCATGTTCAAGAGAATGGATGAGGCAACAAACATTTCTGATGAAACCTCCACATCTCATCAGCACTCTAGACAAAGGAAACCAATTCGGACAGAATTTGCCAAAGGGAGGCTATGATCAGATAGCACCACCAGAACACATGGGTTCACCCATTCACTCAAATAGATAAAAGTCAAGTTTTCAAAAAAGGACCTCACTAGAAGTTGTTGAGAGAGAGGAGGATAACAAAATTCATATCTTTTTCTTCCCCAATTATACAACATACGAATAGACATTTGACTAAAAGAAGCAGAGGAGAAATGGAATGTCAGATGGGGTGGGTGTCATGAATAAAGAAAAAGAGACTGAAAACCATAGGGTACATTCAGGGATCACAGAGTAGACCAGTTGTTTGACCACAGTGAAGAGTTCACTATAAAGATAAGTTAGAGTCACACTACGGATGGCTGTGAATAAAATGCTAAGTGAACTTTAACCTCTGAAGCAAGAAGGAATATTGAAGGTATTTGGAGCAGGGAAGTCAAATGTTCCATCAGTACTTTCTGAAGATATACACTAGAAGGACCAAGACTGTCAGTGGATGCAATTTTAAAAATAATTTTGCTATAATTTCTCTTTAATTATAAATGTATTTTAATTATGAATGATTATAAATGTACTATTATATTATATAATTATATATTTTATGTACTTTAATTATAAATGTACTTTATATTATACTTTAATTATAAATGATTATAAGCAGATATTATCATTTTACTTCTGAATAAAAATGTTCACCCTACTATATTTTTCTTTGCCTTTAGGTGGTGTAACGAGTGGAGTACTGGGTTTGGAGGTAAGATCTGAGTTCAAATATATCCTTAGAAATTAGCTGTGTGACCCTAAGCAAGTCACTTAACCTCTGTCCCCCTTGGTTTCCCCAGCTGTATTAATAGCACCTATTCTCAGTAATACAGTGATCTAAGGCAATTTCAATGATGAAATTTTTTCAATGATGAAAAAATTATGATGAAAAATGCTATCCACATCCAGAGAAAGAACTGATAGAGTCTACACACAGACCAAAGCATACCTCTTCTCATACTTTATTTTTCATGGGGCTTTTTTGGTCTGTGTTTTCTTTCACAACATGGCTAATATAGAAATCTGTTTGGCTTCACTGCACATGTGTAACCTATATCAAATTACTTGCCTTCACAATAGTGGGAAAGGGAGAGAAGAGAATTTGGAACTCAAAATTTTAAGAAAATTCGAATGTTAAAAATTGTTTTTACATGGAATTGGAAAAATAGAATATTTTAAAATAATACAATATTTATTATTACTTTTTCTTATTAATTATTTAATGATTATTTTTATTGCTTATTATTATTTATGATTAAAAGCATCAAGTGAGGAAATATTTGTGAAGCACTTAGTACAGTTCCTGGCACATAGTGGGAACAGTAAATGCTTGTTTCTTTTCTTTCTTCTTCCCATATGGATTTAAAAAATGCACTGCATCAGTTGATGATGCTTAGTTCTTCTAAATATTCTTAAATTCTGAGTCAATGGATGCAGCTTGATCCTTTGAGGTATGAAAATCTGGTCCTTTTAGTTGATGGCAGGATCGTGGAAGAGGTTGTTCAGGAAGACAGATGAAGAAATGCACTTTCCTCCTCTTGGTAGAGAAATGGAGAACAGTGAATAAAGAATGTTTTATATGCTGTGTGCTGGTCAGGATGAGTTTTTCTCAACTGCTTTTCTTTATTACAAGAGAAGATCCTTTGGCAGAGAGGGCATCAGGAAACAACCCTGTGATAAAGAAGAATTTTTTTTTTAAATACAATCTTTTGAATTGACCTACAGGCACAGAGATAATTGCAGGGCCAAGAGTAGGAGCTAACTCTTCTGACCTCCAGTCTCCTGCTCTTTTATTTCAAACAATATTCAACAAAACCAAATTAGGACAGGATTTGTCTTGAGTGAAATCTGCATTGTATGAGAGATTAATTACAGTTTAACCATACAGAATATTGAATCTAGCATCTTAAATCATGACTAAAAGCAAAAGAAACACTTCATGAGTCATGGGGAGTGAACCCTAAATGAAATTACTGCATGGTTAACTATCACTCAAAAGGCAGGGTCTGGAAGTGAAAAACACGCAGGTCAGAAACCAGAAACCCTAGTTTCAGAGCTACTCCTGACTCACTGTATCACCTTGAATAGGTCCCACTATAACTGCACCTGTTGGTCCGTGCAGGAAATGAAGAACATTTTTTATTGTCAAGATTAAGGGAGAGTAATGAGTTGGCATTTAGGTGCACTAAGCACCTTGGGCTAAAGGCATCACATAAGTGGTGTCAGCAGAACTCACTGGATTACCGACATGCGCATGAAGAACATGCTTCATAGGACCAGAGATTTAGAACCGGAAAGGACCTCAGAATTTACCTAGTCTAACCCTTCACTCTACAGATGAGGAAACTGAGGCTAGAAAGTCTGAGCCACTTCCCTAAGATCACGCCGGGTGTAATTGACAGAGTCGAGCTTTAAACTTAGCCTAAGAAAGGTACAAAGTACCTGACCTCAGAGAGCCGACAGCCTATCAGGATTCTTTGTTGTTGGTGTAGACAATTAAAGCAGCAGTTGTCAACGTGTGCTCTATGGACTCCTGGGGATGCCTGAGGCCCTTTTGAGGGTTCTTCAAGGTCAAAACTATTTTCTTAATAAAACTAAAATTTTATTTGCCTATTAAAATACTCCTCTCCAATTCCATATCTGTATGAGGCTGGATTTTCTTCATATATTTCAACCCAGCTAATGGAATACAGAAGCAGATATGACAAGCTGTCTTCTGTTAGGGCAGACATTAAAATGATTTGCAAAAATACATAAAGCAATGCCATTCTTTTCATTAAATTCTTTTGTTTTGAAAAACAGTTATTTTTTATTTTTAAATGTTATTTATATTAACATACAATAGGTTTATTATTTTAAATTGAGATAGTATTTTTAAATTTTAGCAGTTTAGTTTCTTTTTTTCAGGAACTAAGCACTTCATTTTTTATTTTCATAGTACTCATGTGGTAAAAGAAAATATAGACAAAAAACAAGAAAAATAAAGTTTTTAAAAAATTAAGCCTCAATCTGCATTCAGACTCCATC